>JAZHYW010000329.1:0-13304 GCA_037355805.1 Ixodes ricinus
GAAATCGGTATTGTAATCGCTTTTAATTCCATTCACATCCCCTCTATTTTTTCCTGACAGAAACAACAATATTGCAGAGGCTTTGTTCGTGAGGTCCAGTCGTGCAGTCGCCCCCAGGGAATTAGGAACGAACGTCGGACCGCCAGAGAAAACGCGCGAAATCGGTATTGTAATCGCTTTTAATTCCATTCACATCCCCTCTATTTTTTCCTGACAGAAACAACAATATTGCAGAGGCTTTGTTCGTGATGTCCGTCGTGCAGTCGCCCCCAGGGAATTAGGAACGAACGAGGAACGCCAGAGAAAACGCGCGAAATCGGTATTGTAATCGCTTTTAATTCCATTCACTTCCCCTCTATTTTTCCTGACAGAAACAACAATATTGCAGAGGCTTTGTTCGTGAGGTCAGTCGTGCAGTCGCCCCCAGGGAATTAGGAACGAACGAGGAACGCCAGAGAAAACGCGCGAAATCGGTATTGTAATCGCTTTTAATTCCATTCACATCCCCTCTATTTTTTCCTGACAGAAACAACAATATTGCAGAGGCTTTGTTCGTGATGTCCGTCGTGCAGTCGCCCCCAGGGAATTAGGAACGAACGAGGAACGCCAGAGAAAACGCGCGAAATCGGTATTGTAATCGCTTTTAATTCCATTCACTTCCCCTCTATTTTTTCCTGACAGAAACAACAATATTGCAGAGGCTTTGTTCGTGATGTCCGTCGTGCAGTCGCCCCCAGGGAATTAGGAACGAACGAGGAACGCCAGAGAAAACGCGCGAAATCGGTATTGTAATCGCTTTTAATTCCATTCACTTCCCCTCTATTTTTTCCTGACAGAAACAACAATATTGCAGAGGCTTTGTTCGTGAGGTCAGTCGTGCAGTCGCCCCCAGGGAATTAGGAACGAACGAGGAACGCCAGAGAAAACGCGCGAAATCGGTATTGTAATCGCTTTTAATTCCATTCACATCCCCTCTATTTTTTCCTGACAGAAACAACAATATTGCAGAGGCTTTGTTCGTGAGGTCAGTCGTGCAGTCGCCCCCAGGGAATTAGGAACGAACGAGGAACGCCAGAGAAAACGCGCGAAATCGGTATTGTAATCGCTTTTAATTCCATTCACATCCCCTCTATTTTTTCCTGACAGAAACAACAATATTGCAGAGGCTTTGTTCGTGATGTCCGTCGTGCAGTCGCCCCCAGGGAATTAGGAACGAACGTAGGACCGCCAGAGAAAACGCGCGAAATCGGTATTGTAATCGCTTTTAATTCCATTCACATCCCCTCTATTTTTTCCTGACAGAAACAACAATATTGCAGAGGCTTTGTTCGTGATGTCCGTCGTGCAGTCGCCCCCAGGGAATTAGGAACGAACGACGGAACGCCAGAGAAAACGCGCGAAATCGGTATTGTAATCGCTTTTAATTCCATTCACTTCCCCTCTATTTTTTCCTGACAGAAACAACAATATTGCAGAGGCTTTGTTCGTGATGTCCGTCGTGCAGTCGCCCCCAGGGAATTAGGAACGAACGAGGAACGCCAGAGAAAACGCGCGAAATCGGTATTGTAATCGCTTTTAATTCCATTCACTTCCCCTCTATTTTTTCCTGACAGAAACAACAATATTGCAGAGGCTTTGTTCGTGATGTCCGTCGTGCAGTCGCCCCCAGGGAATTAGGAACGAACGAGGAACGCCAGAGAAAACGCGCGAAATCGGTATTGTAATCGCTTTTAATTCCATTCACTTCCCCTCTATTTTTCCTGACAGAAACAACAATATTGCAGAGGCTTTGTTCGTGATGTCCGTCGTGCAGTCGCCCCCAGGGAATTAGGAACGAACGAGGAACGCCAGAGAAAACGCGCGAAATCGGTATTGTAATCGCTTTTAATTCCATTCACTTCCCCTCTATTTTTTCCTGACAGAAACAACAATATTGCAGAGGCTTTGTTCGTGATGTCCGTCGTGCAGTCGCCCCCAGGGAATTAGGAACGAACGAGGAACGCCAGAGAAAACGCGCGAAATCGGTATTGTAATCGCTTTTAATTCCATTCACTTCCCCTCTATTTTTTCCTGACAGAAACAACAATATTGCAGAGGCTTTGTTCGTGATGTCCGTCGTGCAGTCGCCCCCAGGGAATTAGGAACGAACGAGGAACGCCAGAGAAAACGCGCGAAATCGGTATTGTAATCGCTTTTAATTCCATTCACTTCCCCTCTATTTTTTCCTGACAGAAACAACAATATTGCAGAGGCTTTGTTCGTGATGTCCGTCGTGCAGTCGCCCCCAGGGAATTAGGAACGAACGAGGAACGCCAGAGAAAACGCGCGAAATCGGTATTGTAATCGCTTTTAATTCCATTCACTTCCCCTCTATTTTTTCCTGACAGAAACAACAATATTGCAGAGGCTTTGTTCGTGATGTCCGTCGTGCAGTCGCCCCCAGGGAATTAGGAACGAACGAGGAACGCCAGAGAAAACGCGCGAAATCGGTATTGTAATCGCTTTTAATTCCATTCACTTCCCCTCTATTTTTTCCTGACAGAAACAACAATATTGCAGAGGCTTTGTTCGTGATGTCCGTCGTGCAGTCGCCCCCAGGGAATTAGGAACGAACGAGGAACGCCAGAGAAAACGCGCGAAATCGGTATTGTAATCGCTTTTAATTCCATTCACATCCCCTCTATTTTTTCCTGACAGAAACAACAATATTGCAGAGGCTTTGTTCGTGATGTCCGTCGTGCAGTCGCCCCCAGGGAATTAGGAACGAACGACGGACCGCCAGAGAAAACGCGCGAAATCGGTATTGTAATCGCTTTTAATTCCATTCACTTCCCCTCTATTTTTTCCTGACAGAAACAACAATATTGCAGAGGCTTTGTTCGTGATGTCCGTCGTGCAGTCGCCCCCAGGGAATTAGGAACGAACGAGGAACGCCAGAGAAAACGCGCGAAATCGGTATTGTAATCGCTTTTAATTCCATTCACTTCCCCTCTATTTTTTCCTGACAGAAACAACAATATTGCAGAGGCTTTGTTCGTGATGTCCGTCGTGCAGTCGCCCCCAGGGAATTAGGAACGAACGAGGAACGCCAGAGAAAACGCGCGAAATCGGTATTGTAATCGCTTTTAATTCCATTCACTTCCCCTCTATTTTTTCCTGACAGAAACAACAATATTGCAGAGGCTTTGTTCGTGATGTCCGTCGTGCAGTCGCCCCCAGGGAATTAGGAACGAACGAGGAACGCCAGAGAAAACGCGCGAAATCGGTATTGTAATCGCTTTTAATTCCATTCACTTCCCCTCTATTTTTTCCTGACAGAAACAACAATATTGCAGAGGCTTTGTTCGTGATGTCCGTCGTGCAGTCGCCCCCAGGGAATTAGGAACGAACGAGGAACGCCAGAGAAAACGCGCGAAATCGGTATTGTAATCGCTTTTAATTCCATTCACTTCCCCTCTATTTTTTCCTGACAGAAACAACAATATTGCAGAGGCTTTGTTCGTGATGTCCGTCGTGCAGTCGCCCCCAGGGAATTAGGAACGAACGAGGAACGCCAGAGAAAACGCGCGAAATCGGTATTGTAATCGCTTTTAATTCCATTCACTTCCCCTCTATTTTTTCCTGACAGAAACAACAATATTGCAGAGGCTTTGTTCGTGATGTCCGTCGTGCAGTCGCCCCCAGGGAATTAGGAACGAACGAGGAACGCCAGAGAAAACGCGCGAAATCGGTATTGTAATCGCTTTTAATTCCATTCACTTCCCCTCTATTTTTCCTGACAGAAACAACAATATTGCAGAGGCTTTGTTCGTGATGTCCGTCGTGCAGTCGCCCCCAGGGAATTAGGAACGAACGAGGAACGCCAGAGAAAACGCGCGAAATCGGTATTGTAATCGCTTTTAATTCCATTCACTTCCCCTCTATTTTTTCCTGACAGAAACAACAATATTGCAGAGGCTTTGTTCGTGATGTCCGTCGTGCAGTCGCCCCCAGGGAATTAGGAACGAACGAGGAACGCCAGAGAAAACGCGCGAAATCGGTATTGTAATCGCTTTTAATTCCATTCACATCCCCTCTATTTTTTCCTGACAGAAACAACAATATTGCAGAGGCTTTGTTCGTGAGGTCAGTCGTGCAGTCGCCCCCAGGGAATTAGGAACGAACGTCGGACCGCCAGAGAAAACGCGCGAAATCGGTATTGTAATCGCTTTTAATTCCATTCACATCCCCTCTATTTTTTCCTGACAGAAACAACAATATTGCAGAGGCTTTGTTCGTGAGGTCAGTCGTGCAGTCGCCCCCAGGGAATTAGGAACGAACGAGGAACGCCAGAGAAAACGCGCGAAATCGGTATTGTAATCGCTTTTAATTCCATTCACATCCCCTCTATTTTTTCCTGACAGAAACAACAATATTGCAGAGGCTTTGTTCGTGAGGTCCGTCGTGCAGTCGCCCCCAGGGAATTAGGAACGAACGAGGAACGCCAGAGAAAACGCGCGAAATCGGTATTGTAATCGCTTTTAATTCCATTCACATCCCCTCTATTTTTTCCTGACAGAAACAACAATATTGCAGAGGCTTTGTTCGTGAGGTCAGTCGTGCAGTCGCCCCCAGGGAATTAGGAACGAACGAGGAACGCCAGAGAAAACGCGCGAAATCGGTATTGTAATCGCTTTTAATTCCATTCACATCCCCTCTATTTTTTCCTGACAGAAACAACAATATTGCAGAGGCTTTGTTCGTGAGGTCAGTCGTGCAGTCGCCCCCAGGGAATTAGGAACGAACGAGGAACGCCAGAGAAAACGCGCGAAATCGGTATTGTAATCGCTTTTAATTCCATTCACATCCCCTCTATTTTTCCTGACAGAAACAACAATATTGCAGAGGCTTTGTTCGTGAGGTCAGTCGTGCAGTCGCCCCCAGGGAATTAGGAACGAACGTCGGACCGCCAGAGAAAACGCGCGAAATCGGTATTGTAATCGCTTTTAATTCCATTCACATCCCCTCTATTTTTTCCTGACAGAAACAACAATATTGCAGAGGCTTTGTTCGTGATGTCCGTCGTGCAGTCGCCCCCAGGGAATTAGGAACGAACGTCGGACCGCCAGAGAAAACGCGCGAAATCGGTATTGTAATCGCTTTTAATTCCATTCACTTCCCCTCTATTTTTTCCTGACAGAAACAACAATATTGCAGAGGCTTTGTTCGTGATGTCCGTCGTGCAGTCGCCCCCAGGGAATTAGGAACGAACGAGGAACGCCAGAGAAAACGCGCGAAATCGGTATTGTAATCGCTTTTAATTCCATTCACTTCCCCTCTATTTTTTCCTGACAGAAACAACAATATTGCAGAGGCTTTGTTCGTGATGTCCGTCGTGCAGTCGCCCCCAGGGAATTAGGAACGAACGAGGAACGCCAGAGAAAACGCGCGAAATCGGTATTGTAATCGCTTTTAATTCCATTCACATCCCCTCTATTTTTTCCTGACAGAAACAACAATATTGCAGAGGCTTTGTTCGTGATGTCCGTCGTGCAGTCGCCCCCAGGGAATTAGGAACGAACGAGGAACGCCAGAGAAAACGCGCGAAATCGGTATTGTAATCGCTTTTAATTCCATTCACTTCCCCTCTATTTTTTCCTGACAGAAACAACAATATTGCAGAGGCTTTGTTCGTGATGTCCGTCGTGCAGTCGCCCCCAGGGAATTAGGAACGAACGAGGAACGCCAGAGAAAACGCGCGAAATCGGTATTGTAATCGCTTTTAATTCCATTCACATCCCCTCTATTTTTTCCTGACAGAAACAACAATATTGCAGAGGCTTTGTTCGTGATGTCCGTCGTGCAGTCGCCCCCAGGGAATTAGGAACGAACGTCGGACCGCCAGAGAAAACGCGCGAAATCGGTATTGTAATCGCTTTTAATTCCATTCACATCCCCTCTATTTTTTCCTGACTGTTGTACGATGTTGTACGACTGCAAAACTGTCTGCAGTTTTCTGTTCTTGCGCAGTGCATGGAGATTTAGGGCAGGTAGGCGCGGCGTTGCTTCTAACAGCTACTGCACTGGCGGTGCAGTCGTGCAAGTATTTCAAACAGAGGTGGCTTCTTCTTACGCCACGCACGAACTAGACATTTTTAAGGCCTTACCAAACAAGGAACACACTAACTATGTGCCTGTAAAAATATAAAATCCCTATGCAAAAAGAAATGTTTATTTTTTATTTATGTTTTTTATTTTGGGCGTCTGTGGCGACTTGCACATCTTTTATGCTTGTTCGCGCGATCGATGTCTGCAGTGACACCAAGTGCCTCGAAGTGCTTTGTGCGACCACCTTTCGGCTTTTGCGAACTTTTCCAGCCGTCTCCGCGAGCACAGTGTGGCTGTCAATTGACTTTTTTTTACGTTTCGGAATTAAAGGAATGGAATGGTGAAGTGCGGCCATTTCAGGAGTAGGATATAGCCCATAATAGGACATGAATTTGGCTGTACCTAGCGCCACCTAGCCTAGCTACTTACAATTCCTCTGCTTGATCCTGCCATCTGGTGGCAAGCGATTTAACTTTCTTTCGCGCTTCGCCACAATTTGATTACCGGGCTACATAGGCTCCTTCAAATATGCTCTTTTTAAGAGCGGCTTTGGTTTCGCGAATGGTTTGCCACTCCTCCGCGATCTGCGGTGGACGAAGGAATTGTGGCTCGAAGAATAGCAAAGGTGGCAGGCAAAGTTCGCGAAGTTACTGGGTATCGGTTGTCTCCGTTTAACATCGCAGTGCTGACGATGAGAAGACCGAGTGACTGCTTTCGAAGCGCAAGTTTCTTTACCTGCGGGAGGAAGCCGGCTTCGAATATTAATACAGTTCTCGAAATGCTGTTGGGGTCCGCTTTAATTTGCTGCTCCTGTGTCCCCGTATAATAGAAGTAGTGTCAGCGTTAAGCCTTATTGAGCTCGATTTGCTCGATTCGGGGTCGCCGAAATGAGATGCAGGTGGGGGGGGGAACCTTGCTCCCCTGCTTTCACGACGAAAGTTTCTCCCTTCTGAAGAAATATATGCGCCAAGAGCGTTCCTCCTTTTAGGGAGGACTATAGTGACCCTTTTATCTTAAGAGTGAAAGCATCCACCGTCTGCTCGCCACTCGGTCGACTGCTCCGTGCCTGCGGTCTGCTTCGTCCGCTTGTTGTCTCGGCTGGCGTTCGATACGATCGGCGCACCAAAAGAAGCTTCGATGCAAACTTGCATCTTCATCACGGCGGAGGGAAACCAACACCTTCTGGAAGCACTGCTTGTACTGCTTTCTCAATCCGCTGTGCCATCCTCCGCGTTCGTACATACGACGACTGACATGCTCGCTTTCCAAAGCCGCGCTATGACAACCCACTCCAGATGACGCTCCCGGCGCTGTGTCGTGAGCCTTCGCTACACGCCGAAGTCCTACTGGTCAGGCAAGTGTTGGGCTCCACATCTCGCTTGTTCCATACCGATTCAGTCGACGCCGTCATGAAATTATGGGATGAACAACCAGGTACATAGAACGAAGGCAAGTTCTTGCCACATCGAGTGTGACAAGCAGGAACTAGGAATCGTGGAACCGTTCTTAGATTACTCACATTTGGACGACCCGTTTTATATTCACCATTCCAATCGGACTTAGTGCAACCGTTGCAATAATAATAATTATTATTATTATTATTATTTTTCACAGCAGGCATCAGTACATGAAGTGACAGGTTCGTTTAAGAAGATATATACGCTTGTACGACTGAACTGGGAAAGTCGGACAGGCGAAAAAAGAGAACCACAATCGTTTACACATACAAGAAAGCTTTCAAGAAACAACCCTCAAAACAAAACAACTCACAACAACAACAAAACTAAAGAAACAAAAAAACAAAACAATTTGCAAGGACTATCATTGCGCAATTTAACTTTGAACAACATATGACTCAAGCCATTTGTTTCACATTGCCCTGCCAGTAATACTTCATATATCGTCAGGAGGAGCATTAAAGACCTCTGAAATGTAAGAACGGCGCAGCCTTTTTCCACATCTAGCCACACATCTCTATTTTACACCGAGAAGAAACATGAAGAAGGCGTGCATGTTGATGGAGCGTTTTAAAATTGTCATTCCAAAAGTGTCGAAGCACTTCTGTTTCTTTAAATAAATAAAGCAATGAGGGCATCTGCATGTCACTGAACAAATTTTCAGAGGATGATAAAGTAGAATTATATGCAGCATTACTAAAGATTCCTTTCAAAATACTATCAATTTCAACCCGCCAAGGCGCTGTGCAAAAGGCATGAATCGTAACTCTGTATCTCAAAACGCTCTAAGCAAGTGCATCGACAAAGTTTTATTAACAGTGAGAGGTACAAACACTTTCATATTATACATCACGCAAAGCACTTTTCTTAGAACCACACATGCGTGAGCCATATGTTTACTCCAGGAGATATCGAATTCAAAAATGAGTCCCATATACCTTGTTGAGTCTACCCAGGGCACGGGCGTACAAAAACAGGGTTTACAAGCGCGACTGTGTAGGCAAAAAGGAAGATTAGAAAAAACCCGGTTTTAAAGGATTTCTAAAACGGATAAGTTGGGTTTTGGGGGGGGGTAACGTTTATGCGATTAGAACTGTACCAATTCATTAAGTGAACGTCATTTGATCGCAAAATGTTTACAGCTGGATACCGAGGTGAATTGCACCAAACTTGGCGCAATACCGTCGCGCCTGGAGCGCAAGCGATGCCAGGCTACTACTTCAGCGTGGTCAAAGCTCGCTATATCTACTTTTTGAGCAAGGTCGAATAGAGTGGCTTTCAGGTCATGACCGCTGGTACATGGCACACCATGTATTTCCAGATTGCATCTCCGACTGTACTGTTCATTTATATTAATGTTTGACTCAATTTGCGACATCCATTGCTCTCTGCGCTTACAAGTGTTACGAGCGCCACGCTCCAGCTAGCACACCAACAAGCATTGTTAAACTGCGTAATATATATAGATAGCTGTACGAATGTATAGATCTTTTATATATTCATACAACTCGCTTTACAGAATATAACAAGAACCGGGAGAAACATATATATATAAATACGTACTTCACGCCAAACCGACAGTGTCTCGTACCTCATATGTATTTTAAAATAAAATTTAAGGAAGACGCAGAGAAAAATATCGCATGAGCAAGAAGGGCGGAATACAAGTGCCAAACAAATCTGCTCAGAATCATTCCTTTTATAGTATTGGCTAGGGAAAGATTTCCTTCTGTTTTGTCTTTCATAATACATATCAGTTGTCATTCAGCACTCAGTGGTTGTGCGCGCATTTTTTTTTATTGTTATGTTGAATGTCTTTTTTTATTGTGTTTCCCCCTTAAAGGCCAGTCCAGCTTACCGACGTCATCCAAGTCCCTGAATACTCAACAACAAACTTTCTTCGACGTTGAAAAATTAACGCAATAATATTTTATTAATAGATCAGAAACAATAGGCAAAGCGAGGCACAAGACGAGACATTCTCGTCTTGACCGTCCCTTTGTTTATTATTGCTGATGTATTAATCGTTACCAACGCGCTCACCATAACTTGAGTTATTTTCTTAAAAGTCGGTTTGGTAGAAGAGCTATTCAAGGTAATAATGAGCGTCTTCTTTAGCATATGCCGATGTTTAGTGATTCTCGCTAAACTTTCAGTATAGAGTGGGGCAACATGAGTTGGTAAACGAACGTGAAACTGACATTGTAACCTGGTAACACGAAACATGTCACGCTCAATTGTGCAACGAAAGGTTGAAATGAACTATCCCGCCCCTCATCGTTGTAGTGTGGCAGCAGGTTATATATGGGAGAACATTCTGAGTGCACCCTATGTGGCAGTAACCCTCCTTCCCCTGGAACTCGGCTGTATTAGCTTGAATTGCTTCCGACTGAACCTGCTTTGATTGCGTACAATTGACATACGCCGCAGTTTTGCATTCCGGCTCAGCTGGTACGTTTTCGCGCACTTAGCAATGAAAAAGGTGCGCTTCGTGATATTTCTGCGATATCTTGAACCCTGAGTATAAAAACTGAAGTATGGGCGACGGACTACCAGATGGTGTACAGTTGTGGAAACCTGCGCGATGAGACGAGATGTCAGCTTTGTGCCAGACGACAAGATCTGACAAGATGACTGCGTTTACTGATTTTTCCTCTCTACTGCTCCTATTTTTTTAGAGCGCAGCTTTTAGGCGCTTGTTTCCGGCTTGAGCGGCATCGCCGTCGGCGTCGGCGTAACCGCGCGGTGCGTTATGGGACGCGTGACGTCATCGGTGACGTCACTAATGACGTCATCGGTGACGTCACGGAGGTCACATGACGTCATCGTGATGATTTCATCACGATGACGTCATCGTTTTCACGATGACGTCATCATGACGTCGTCAGGTCATATGACCTCCGTGAGGTAACGTGACCCCCATGAGGTCACGTGACCCCCGTGAGGTCACGTGACGCCACCGGGGTCACGTGACCCCGGTGAGGTAACATAACTCCCGTTAGGTCACGTGTCCCCGGTGACGTCCGTGACCCCGTGAAGTCACGAGGGTCACGTGACCTCACGGTTACACCGACGGCGACGCCTACGCCGCTCGGAGGAAGGAGTAGCAGGCAGGATGAGGTGGGGAGGAGGGAGGAAAGGTATACGCTCCCCTCAGTACCCTTCCCTCCTCCTCTTTAGAAGCTGCGCTCTAATTCGATGTAACGGGGGTTGTAAGCGACTTTAATTTTTTTCTTAAATCTCCATCCTTCTTCCTCAGAACACTAAATACTAGACATCCCGTTCATCTCTTGATATCCTTTGCTTCTGCAGCAGTAGAGAAAATAAACAAATATGAACAATAAAATAAATGATAAATGCACCTAAGCATTAATCAAATACACCTAACGACGATGCAATCCTAAATATGTATCCGAAATCTGCGTACACTAGTGTTAATAAATGCGTTATTTGAAGGGCTGGACATATACTAACCATTTTAATTCGATTAATCGCTACCCTTTATTCAAATAATTAATCGAATAATCACTTGCACTGACCTAAACGCACTATGCAACAAAGCTTTGAACTGCACATTTCCTTTTTCCTATTTTTTTGTTATGTCATCAATGACGAAACGTGTCTCAAGCCTTATTTGAATTATGACGCTTCACCGACTACAAAACGAAAGCGTAAATAAACAATTTTAAAGGTGAAATATTTTTACATTAATACTGAAAATATATGAAAACTCTGGATGACAATCAGAACGAATGCTAAAGTTTTATACCACAATTCAAAAACTTCAGCATTAGGAGGCAAAAGGCTGCCTTCTGAAAAAGATAAATGCGTACAAAGTAAGGCAGGCAATATTATTTTCTCCTCAAAACAGTTTGCTCAGAACCAATCTGATTAGCTGGTTAAATAAATATTCGCCATTAAATGGCGCCTGAAAAGAAAAAAAGTTTTTGAACAGTCTGGTTTGGACACGCGTGTCGAAAACTAATTTTACGCGAAAAAAAATGTTTAGACAATGTTGACGGCGCGAGATTTATATTAAATTCTGCGCGCAAAGTCCACGACATCACGGAATGGTCATATCTCTTTCCACCTCCACGAGATGGTTATGCGCTCTGATGATGATGATTTTGGGGTTTAATGGCGCAAGAGCTACGTGGCCATCTGCGCCAAACGATGGTAACAATCAGCATTCTTTAGTGAGGGTTTTCTCAAAGCGCTACCTAGGACTTGGTAAAGCTATATTTGGTATAAAATGCCAATGCTAGTGAGAAAGTCTATTACCCTGCTAAAAGGGATTATGGGATTCTCCCCCAGCAGAAGGGCCGGATGAAACGGGATCTGCTGTCGAAACAACTCGGGAAAATAAACACGATGCTTGGGCTCCAGGGCCGGAGAGGACCACAAGATATGTAAGATTGTAAGAGTATCACCACATTGACCACAAATCGGTGGATCTTCCCCCCAAAGCAGGTACTTATGAGTAATAAAGAAATGCCCAATTCTCAGACGGCACAGCAAGGTTTCATAAAGACATCTCTTGAATAAAGAGCTTTTCCAGGCTCCAAGAGCAGGCTTTGTAATGTGGAGCTTGTTCTCACACTCCCTGTCCCATTCCAAATGCCAACAACGAAGAAGTGATGATTTTACTAAATGCTTTATATCCTGATATGGTAAACAGGAAGACGATTGGACAAGGTTTCCCACAGACCCTGCAAGCCTGTTGGCGTTCTCGTTGCCCTCTATGCCAACGTGACTAGGTACCCAACAAAATATTATGCTTTGACCGTCATGTAGAGCAGTGTTGAGTTTACTCTGAATTTGTTGTACAAGCATTTTTTAGTGTCTTTAACAGAGCAAACTGCAACAATCAGACTCTGAGAATCGACAAACAGAACAGGTTTAGTTATTTTCTTATGTAGGATGTAGTCTATTGCCATTGATACTGCATAGAGTTCTGCGGTAAAATGCTGGCAAACGAATTAAGTTGCTAAACTTTAGAGAAGTGTTCTGAATACACAGCGCAGCCAACAAAAAACGAAGTCTTGTCGCCATCTGGGTAAACTTGTAGATAACCATCATACATGATTTGTACTTCACAAAACTCTTGCACTATTACAGCATGGGAAATGCCATGTTTGTTATATTTTGTCAGCGACCAGTCACAGGCAACTGGCAGTGTCTTCCAGGAAGGAATACGGTCGTCGACATTTCGAATGAGGCCGACCTGGTCCAATGAAAGATGCAGTGAAGTGCAGAGTTCTTCAATGCGGGAGCTTAATGGTGTCACAATACTTGGCTTGTTGTTAAAGAGACGGGAGAACCTTGACATTGTAAGGGAAGAGTAAGTGGGGTGTTTAGGGTCAGCCAGAATCTTAAAAGCATACGACAGGGGACGTCCGGAAAGCACCAGTTGCTAGTCTCAACCCAAGGTGGTGAACTGGGTCCAACATTCTGAGGGCAGATGGCCGGGCCGATCCATACACTACCGCACCATAGTCAAGACGAGAGCATACAAGGGCATTGTACAACCGTAGAATACATTTTCTCTCAGAACCCCATAACTTGTGAGATAGAACTTTCAAAAGATTCATAGACTGAAGACATTTAGTTTTTAAAGCTTTCAGGTGTGAAATAAAATTAGGCTTTTTATCAAATATTACACCAAGAAATCGGTGCTCCTTTCTAACACAGATAGGGGTTCCATTTAGTTCTAGTGATGGGTCCAATGACAGCCCACGACGCAAAGAAAAGGGCACACCC
>JAZHYW010000333.1:0-24781 GCA_037355805.1 Ixodes ricinus
TCATACCGCAACACGCGTCTGTGGAACACACAGAGCTATCGCTCTCCTGCTGGCGGGACAGTAGCAGACGACACAACGTAGCTCCGTAGTTTATCGAGAACACGGCTTTTTGCCCTCGCCCACGCAGCCTCCGTGACGAGGGCAGGGGCGTGGTCGTGCAGCCGCGGCCCGTAGCGCAACCGTTCAGACTAGGGAAATGGTCTTGAAGAACCGAGAAATGGTATCTTGTATGTAATAATCACATGTCGTTAGTATGTTCTACTAGCTAAACCAAATAAATATTTGCAGCTTGTGAGAATATGTTTGCGTGACGATTTACCGTTCGCACTCCTGACGGATGTTAGCGAATCATTCATCTTCGTGGCTCGCAGTTATCGGTACCCCCTCGAAATGACTTCACCATATTTTTTTTTTTTGCTTGCAGGGCATTGTAAAAATTACAAACACGCGAGAGAAAAAATCTTATTGAGTACGCGTGATTTTGAGCTTCGCAGCCCTAAAGATGCCCGATAAATGTCGTCCAGCTTGGGGAGAAACTAATCCTTTCTGTTGGAAGTTTGACTAGCGTATGCTGGCAGCTCGTTTCCTGTCTGTTTTGTCTATACTACGTTTCACCGTAACTTGGCAGACTTCAAAGGCCAGAGCTGCTGTGAGGGAACCACAGACACGGAGCAAAGTACGTGACAGCTACTTTTAGGAGCAGTTCTATGGCGCCATGGAGCGCGTATCCGACTGGTGTGTCTAGCGTCCTATGCTGACCATACATCAAAAGTGGTCCCGAAGGGGCACCAAATGACGTCACAGATGCCGGAGTCTCATGCTGCTGCATGTCGCGATCCTGGTGATTCATCGTAGAAACGCTGGCGAAAAGCACAAGCGAACGCAAGTGTCACTGTCGTCATGGCGTCCCAACGAAAAGCAATTATGCAACTTGGACGTTTTTGTAATTTGGTACTTAAAATAACTGTATATTTTTTTAAGAAAGTGAAGACATCATAATTAAATAGGAACTTCCATGCTAAAACATGCAGTGCGAAGTGAAGACAACTACTTTGTTTTTAATGTCCACGAAAAAGAGGCTATGCAGCATCGATCGTACCGTTTTTTTTTCCCCGCACATTATGTGATGTTTTCTAACACGAAATTACCGACGTAAAAGCGCTGTGGAGACGACATGAAAAACATAATTTTGAAGGGAACCGAGTTTTGTAGTGGAACGGAAAAAATAAATAATTAACGATTTTTTATGGTAAACACTTTACCTGTAAGTAGAACTTCAACCAAGTAACGGTTACGCGCTTTCATGCCCATTTCAACGAAGTTGGGAGAACGATGTATTGCGTCTTGTGAATACACATGTGGAGCAGCATGTTTATGTTAGAGGCATTGTGTTTAATCGCTGCGCAATACTTGCCAAAATAAAATATTATTTGAGCAGTCTCAACCGTTTCCGTCTACGTGTGCTACGAATTTAGCAACTCCGTTCGTAGAAGAAGTGATGTGGAAATGGCGTGCCCTTGATGATACGATTGTGATTATGAAATAAAATGTTCAATCAACCTATAATTGCGACCTGTCCGGTCGCCTGGGACTCGGACAACTAATATCGTTCTCTGAAAAGTCCATTCTAATATTTACAAGTTTTGTGGAGTTCATCGAGCGAATAAAAATGTTCCAACAATGAGCTAGACCTACACGAGTTCCCGAATCTGACACAGCGCTTTTGAATTGTGTATTACTGTAACGTGTGCAAATATTCGTCTAACAGTTTTTCAACGTTGGAAAGCATCGGAATGACTCAGAATAACTGCGGAGTTGATAATCGGGGAAGATAAGACGGAGACTTTGGTACTTGGGGAAAACGGACCGTGGGCACTTGAGACAGGGGAACTGCCGCGGGACAAACGTGCTACGATCGCACACCCTTCCAAGGTCATCGCTTGGGCCACTGCGGGCGTCCAAAAAAACCTTTCTTTTCTTCTTTTTTTTTAGGGGGGGGGGGGTGTAGGCGCTGATTGTCTTCCTCCTTTGTGGCTTTTGACAGACGCACAACGAGATTGGCAGAACAAGCAGGGGATTCATTTTTTTTTCGATGGATGCGTTCTGTCTATGTATGCGAACATGATTTTTTTTTCTTTTAGTAGTTAGTTGTCCTTGCCTTGACTCGGGTCCCAGTGGGTGCGTTGTCGTTGTATGCCCACTATTTTTTTTTAGTTTATGGTAGTTTTTGCGCTAATAAATAAAAAAAAAATTGTGCCATAAAAAAAAAACGTTATTTTATTTTTTTTATTAGGAGCGTTTTCAAAGCTTGAAGCACCTCGCCTTCGTTCCCGTGACATGTCGCTCGCTTTCGCGTAGCACCCCTCAATCCTGAAAGCCACCGTGTTTTTCAGGGAAGAAAGCGATTTTAGGTGCGAGCAGTGTTTCCAAAGGTGCAGGATTGAGAGCGTAACCCAAGCACTTGATGAGAAGAGGAAGGCGGAGCTCTCTTTTTATCGGGACTCTCTTTTATGGGTCTCCACGTCGCGATTGTCCTACAAAATCAACTTTCATTTATTTCTCGCTCGTGGCTTCCAAGTACTGTGCGCTACTATTGAGATAGGGTATCGTAATAGCTGATTAATACGATGCATATTTCTAACGCACAATAGTTTTGCGAAATCAAGGTTTCGCTCAAATGGATAACTCACACGTACAGTTCGACACGCAATACCTTTGACGTATTGACTCGCGAGAGATGCCCCCAACACGTCTGAGTCTGGCGGTGTTCCAGACCCAACATCTAAATTTTGTTGCCTTAGTTGTTACTATTTCGCGCATTTTGCGCCATATCAAAATGAAAGCGCATGACAAAAGTGGCGCTCGTTTACCGCTCGATGGAAATTTCACGCCAGCTCGTTGTCTTCGCTGGTACCTTGAGCGTTTCCCAGCGATGCGGAGCGTTCAACATGAAAAAAAGGTACGATGGCATCCTTCGTACACTCATTACTTCTATAACACCGAGCCGCCTCGTATCCTTTTGTTTTTCTTTCAAAGTACTAATTTATTTCTGTGCATTACGGATGTTACGACGCTAAGTCGAACTTAAGCTAAGATCAAGGAAGAGCCAGTTTAAATCAGGAAAATATAATTAACACTGTAGCAAAGTAAATCCATCATATCGATCGGAAATACGGTTTGACACATTCCATCTGAACACATACCGTGTGTGCACAGCGAATGCAATACCGAGTCAGCGTGCAAAACGCCGCCACACTACGCTACCATAACATCTAAGCGCTTTTTGCATAGCACCGAGCACCGAAAAAGAGAAAAGAGTTATTCATTCACATAAACGAAGCAAATTTATTTAAAGCCCGGACACTCCGTACGTTCAGTCTGCCTAAGGTTATCAATAGACTCGACCGTGTCATTTGTCGAAACAGATAAAAGACGTTGGCAAAAATGATTAGACTGAATAAGTGAATCTAACGCTCGTATTTTACCAACCGACGGTCGCGCGCCTTCAATACCATTTCCAATTGTCACTGCGCACCTTGGACACACTTTGGGGAGCAAAACATATTTACATCGCCGCCCGAGGTCTTCATTGAACGTGTAGTGCTGACCAAAATGAAACGCTAACCTGACTCTCAATCGCTCGCCGCAAAGAACGATTTCGAAAAGGCGGTACTGCACGTCACTTGAGATAGAACACCCAAGCTATAGAAACGAGCGTCGTAAAAAGGGGACCGACATTTTTATTCCTACCTCCGAACAGAAACGAGCGTCGCCCACTGCATCAACCAGCAGAGAGGCCGGACTCGGCCACCGCGCGTATTATCACAGAAGTCCGATGCAATGCACACTGAGCTGACTGACCACAGACATACCAAGCGCGCGCGAGGGAGGGAGAAGCTTCCTCCGCCGGGAGAACACGACACAATTCGGGGATCTATTTCACGCAGCGGATAACGCGGGCCTTTTCACACTCCGATACTGGCGCCATCTACAAGTCGCGCGTTCAACCTTGTCGCGAGCCGCGCGCCATCTGGTGGCTGAAACGGACGAATAAATAGAGGTACCGCGCCCTCTTAAGGAGGAGGGATTACCGGTTTTTTCTCTTTCTGCTTTTGTTTTTGTTTAGGGGTCTGCCATTCCATTTCTTCTTGGTCCGATAAAGGACCAGAAGGGTTAGCAGGATTGACTGCTTCTTGTGAAGACTGCTCTATAGGGGCAGTTTTGCCACTGTTCGCGTGGTCAGAAGCCCGCGGTACGAGCCTCTTTCCACGACCTGACCCAGCCGAAGGCGGCTTCGACGTACTGGGTCGAGCGTCATCCACAGCTGTGTTTCCCAGGTTTTTCGAACTGGAAGCAGCAGGTGAGCCATGCTGCTCCTTAGGCTGGTGGGCTGCATCCAGGGAGTTGGAGCGATGGCCTCGCTCCTCATCCCGTGGAGAAGACCCACTAGAACGGGCCGGCCGTTCAGCCGGCAGCTTTGCCTGGGAGGCAAAGGAAGCATGTGTGCTCCCAGTGTTAGCTGGGGCACACGACTTCCCCACAATTAGGTTTGGGGCCTGAGGAGGGCCCACCAAGTCTTCGAGTGAAAACTGGGTGGCCCTAGATTCCATGTGCGGTGCAGGGCCCCTGCGCACCGCATCAGAGTATGAGCCCTTCGAGATGAAGGACAACCTTTGTTTCGCCTCAGGGTAAGATATATTCTCTTTCGCTCTTAACGTCAAAATCTCCTTCTCCCTTTGCCACAAGGGGCAGGTGCGAGAGTATGCTGGATGGGGACCTTTGCAGTTTGCACAGCAAACCTCATTCTCACATATGTCGGCAACGTGATCGTGGCTCCCACACTTAGCACACGTCTCCCTCCCCCGACAGCTGCGCGACCCATGACCAAAGCGCTGGCATCGGAAGCACCGCTGTGGGTTAGGGACATAGGGTCGCACGCGACAGTTCAAGTAGCCAGCTTTGACAAGCACCGGAAGCGTGTGACGCTCAAATGTCAAAATCAAGTGTTTGGTCTTCACTTCAGTTCCCTCACGTTTGAAAGTGATACGTTAGACTGAAACCACTTTAGATGCTCGTAGGCCTTCTAAAATTTCATCCTCACTGGTTGAAAGGAGGTCATCTTCCGAGATGACCCCACGAACCGTGTTGAGCATTCTGTGCTTGCTCACTGTGACCGGCAGATCGCCAAGAGATGTCATTTTCAAAAGCGTCGAGCTCTGAGACTTTCTTACCACCTCAACGAGTAGGTCTCCAGAATGAAGTTTCTTTGCTTTGTATTCTGCACCAATGTTATTATCTAGGATCTTTGCAACTACAAAAGGCGAGAGTTTGGCAAGAGGTTGGTCTTGGTTTTCGGAGTGAATGACCAAGAATCTCGGGAATGTTTCATCTTCTGGATCTTTGGCAATGACAGAAAGTTCAGGACGTTGCCTCTTAGAGGCGCGTCCAGAACCAGGGGTTTTGGTTTGAGAGCGAGCCATGAAAGGCAAGAGGAAATTCGGAATCCGCGGTGCACCACCCACCACCGAGCCCAACAAGGGGTTAGGTAACGTACCATAACAAAAGGGCTTTGCTGGAAACGTTACGCTAACAGTGCTGCCGGGAAACTATACCCAAGTGTGGGTAAAGACAGAGGTCCATTGCCACCCAAGGTTAGCCCTTGCCGCCAAAGAGGAGTGAAAAAGGAGTAAGAGAATTGAGAGGGAAGTAAAAGAAACAGGAAAGGTAAAAGTGAAAGATCGGAGGGGATAGTAGAAGAAGAGGCGACTAGACTGAATCATCCTGGCCGGGCCTTACCAGGACTCCCGTCTACGAGAAGCGGGGGCCGAAGTGGTGTATTGCCTCGCCCGGGGGCCCCGAAGGGTCCAAACCTACCCCGGGCTCGACTCAACCACCAGGATGCCCTTTTCCTCGGACACGGGAAAGCCACGCACAGCCATACGTGGGCAGGCGAACCCGCATGGCTCGGGGTCCGTGGTGACGCCACTCACCAAACACCTGCTTTCACAGGTGCCCCCTGCGGGGCATTAACATTAAATACAAAGAAGAATGATATGTTACATACACTGATAGCACTGACGACACCACTGTTTTCCCTCTGAGAGTTGCTTAGTTGCTCTTGCAGGATACATTCATAAGCACTGCTTTTTGCTGCTTGCTGCATCTCTTTTTGCCTTTTCTTGCCCTAAAAAGGGAAACAGTGTGACAACCCATTGAAGGCAATGACACACCGAAACACAAGATAAAATTAATAAATTATTAACTTTGACGACCTGAATATTCCGATGTGCAACCAAAATCTATAACAGGACACTTTTCAGGAATCCGCAATGTATATGAGGCCCAAGACGGCATACATTTATATAGACTCTTATTGACTGCAAAACACCACTGTGGAGTGAGCTGAAAATATTGGTACCTGCATGCAGTCAATTCAAGTTTTCTTCAAAGGTTTATTTTAGTTGCCTAGTTTACATTATAAAAGTTAATGCTCAGAATACATTTTTCTGGGAAATTTAGATTTCAGTTCAGTATTGCTTTATAAGCACCATACCTGCTTCAATGATACCCTGTCAGATGAAGCTGCAGTATTGTCCTCAGTCTCAAAATCAGATGGGTGGACCACTGCCTTTCACAGCCTTTTTGATGTCCGCTTCTTTCCAAGATCTCTGGTGTCTGGTATAGGAGATAATTGGAACAAAAAATTATTTTTCATCCTGGGAAATATGTTGGCACCAGAGCTCTAATGATCGAGGTAGTTGCAATACATAGCGCAGATGCAAAATGCATATAGGTATAGGCACAAATGAATGCTATGTGCATATACCTCTGCCAACGCTTGAAAGTAGTCTATAGCGAGCTCAATGGACTTTTTTCAAAAGCCTATCAGCAACATTGACAGTCGCCATTGCTTGTACACAAAGCGCGTAGTTGAATCGGAGTTATCTTCGAACGCTGACGTAGCACTTGTTTCTAGTACGAGCTGAGCTGAGTTCACGCCGAACGCTAACGCAGCCCTTGTGTGCAATACTTGCTCAGAGTATGTGATAAAGCAAAGCCATGGCGGAAAGGCGATGTCACCAACTTTTGAAAAAGGTCTAAATTGGATACATAAATATTCAACTTCAGTTGCGTATGGTCACTATGGTGCCGATTCTATTGATCCACTACATAATGCAAGACAGCTCTTCTAGTGTGAACATATCATATATCAGATAGCATAACGGGACAGGAACATGAAAGGGACAGGACAGGGAAAGCACTACTCAAAACTGCTACTTTATAGAGAAAGACTAGAAAGAAGCGTAGAATGTGATGATAGGAAATTACGCAAAAAAAGTGGAATGTTGTACATAGATTTGTAATGATACAAAAATTAATTAAAGTATTAAATTATGAACATTTTAAAATCTAAAAATAACCAAAAACACTAGATATTGGTTACCCGGCCTGAGCCTTGATAGTTTTTGTCAAATAAACCTCTCCGGTCATCCGGTTCTGGAAACACTCGCGTGTATTTCTGTACATGCGGCGCCGCCTGGCAACGGGCTACGGAAGGTTGCACATACACAGTAAGGTCAGAGATACGAGGATTCGCGTCCAACAATGGTACGCCTTGAAGTAGCTTTGGACCATCGCTTGATGTGAGAGCGCTTGATTTGGCAAGCCGCAATGCTATTCGCGACTCCAATTCACTATAGGTGGCGCCACTCGTTTTCCAAAATGGCCGGTTTAGTGAGGGTCGGAGATGCGTGCCGCTGCTGAGCCTGTCTAGTTTGCTAGTTCCACTGAGCGACACAAATCATTTCTGGTAATGCTAGGGAGCTAGGGTATTATGAGCGCAAGTCACCTCTTTATCTTGAAAACAAAAACGGTATTTAGCATAATATTTAGGCAAGGAGGTACATTTTAATTCCGGAGCAAAACCGAAACTTACCTTTACATTAGATTTAATTTCTTGGTATCGGTCTTAATTTCAGATTCTTTCATAACTCAGAACGTGTCTCACACCGTAATTATTTAGTTAAAGAATTTGTTCGTGGAAACCTTCGTCCATTTAAAGACAGGCTCTTTCATACACCTTAAAGGTAACATATAATGCTGTAGTTGTTGAAAAATTCAGTGCAGATATTTGTGCGTTCTTGCTACTTTTTCAGGCTCACATAATTGTCATATGAAACAATGAACTGCGGGCCTTTCAATGGCTTTTGGGGTATTTAAAAGATTAATTGCTTTAATATCTTTCCCTAAAAAGCAACGCGTGACGCATGAGTTTATATTGCATCCAGTGTTAGACTGTTGGTTTACCTTGATAACGATGTCAGAGGTCTCCATGTGCTAAAAGAAAACAAAATTACACCTTTCAGAAAAAACGGTAATGGTTAAATGGCGTATTTCTGTGATCGTAGCGTTAATTGGGGGCATACATTGCCGCAATTTGTATTATTAATAATATAAATATTAATATTAGGATATTTTAATACTCCATTTTCAAGCTCTAAAATAATTAGTTGCTTATGATCTAATTTCAAATGCGCGAACAAGTATGACAATCTAAAGTGTGCTAATTATCATCACTGGTGCCAAATGCCACATTTTTAATTACCAAGTTATAAAATAAATAAAGTCTAAAATCAATGACAACACCCTACCTAATGTGAGAAATTCACGTAAAATTAGATTAATGAGGATGCTATTAAAGTAGCGACTTTTGACAATCGGCAAAACTTCCCAAAGTCGCCGCCAATATCTTTCCAGTCCAACCCCCCCCCCCTTCTCTTCCTTTCCAGAAAAAAAATTGATTAAGTTTTTATTTATTACTCTTTTTTTAACATTCATTTCCTTTCATATTTGTTCGCCGTCGTTTTGCCATCCTCAGCTTTTCCAGTTCGAAGGAACGCCTACCTGCTTGCGCGTCTGCTCACTGCAGCACGTTTCGTTGGTGTTGGAAAACGGTGAAACAGTAGTGAGTTTTTGTATTGCGTATACGAGCGAACGCAAGCGCTGTGTGTTTGCGTTAGCTTTGCATGTTCCACGCTGCGCGCTCGCGGAACCCGAAATTGCGGTCTTGGATCGGAGCAGATCACCGATACGCACGCTCAACGTGGAGCAAGCTACCCTAACGCAAACGCACAGCGCTTGCGTTTGCTTCTATGCGCAATACTCAAACTCTCTAATAAGGTACAATCGCATACCGGCTGCAGCACCACGTTGGGACAGTGAAGAGTGTTGTTTGCATTCGGAAACGACATTTCGCGAGCCATAATCGCGAGAAGTTCCGCCGTGCCCGCTGAGCAGGAGAATCGGGGGACCTCACTAGAGCGCTTCCCGTTTCCGCCGCGGGAGGGCGAGCGGGAGACGCGAATAGTCGGTTACAAGTTAAAACGGTAGGAGAAGCTCCTCCCACAAGCGTGGTGCGCCGGTTTCAAATCCTTCCGCAATCGAAAGAAGAGTTCACTGGAAACGCTCCTTGTTCCGCTTCAATGGATAGATAATGGCCTCAGAGTGGTGCCAACTTGTCTCCGACCCCACTTTTAATGCGAATATTAATGCGAATAGCATTCTTTGGATACTTCACGCACTTTTCGTCTATGTATCTATCTATCTATCTATCATCTATCTATCTGGCTATCTAACCTCTTACGCCGCGGGTCGATAAATAAATAAAAAAGACCGGCGCCGGCGGGATTCGAACCGTTGACCCTTGATCAGCAGGCAGACGCGCTAACCACAGAGCTATGAAGGCAGTCATTCAAGGCACTCTAAACACCTGTTTATATCTTTACCATCGCGCGCGTTCCATGCACGAGGGCTCATTCCGCTCTCGTGAGGCTTAGCACTGCCCCTAGCTCACCCTCTCCCGCGCTCGGGAGAGGGTGATGTAGCGGCCGTGCTCACCCTCACGAGAGCGGAATGAGCCCTCGTGCATGGAACGCGCGCGCACCGGTAGCTGTGACAGCGCTGTAAGGCGCGTCCTATGGTAAAGATATAAACAACCGTTTAGAGTACCGTTGGTTGAGACTAGCTGAGACGCCAGAAAGTCTGGTCGGTACCATTTTGAGTGTTTGTGCGTATGGCGCGTGCTTTGCTCGCCTTCCTAAGTGACACAAACGCACGTGCTGGGCTGCGGAGATCGTGCGCAGGGCTGTGAAAGTGTCAACAAATTTAGAATCGCCTTAAGAGTGGGCTGGCGTATCTAGAGTGTGCCGGCCACCTGACGAACGCGCATAACTCCGCACCGTTTGATGCTATTCGCATTAACGTAGATAATCATTCCCAAAGGATGGGTTCTGCTGATTTTTTAAGAAAGCGACCTTTGTATTCATCGCAGAGGGAACCGAGCCCCTGAAAGAAGCCTTTGTATCAATCGGAGGGCGACGCTAATCCCCGAAAGTCGTCCCTGTTTGCATCGGAGGGGAAGACTCTAATCTCCCTCTCGTGACTTCCATAATGCTAAGTCAAAGTCAAAAGATTAAGCAAATATGTACAGAAAGGCAAGACCCTCCTCGCGCGTTGGCCGCAACGTCACGGAAACGATGGGACGCTATAGGATGCGGAGGTGGCGGAGGGATATATGATTCCCTTTGAGGGGCATTTGCCGCTACCTTCTTGACTTGTAACCTACTATAGGGGCCCGTTCATGCTGCCGTTATCTAAGCTTTTGGCTGCGTGGTGAGTGTGCAAGCAGAGTTGGTTGCTGCGGCAACGCTGAGAAGGCGCTTTGTACAGTGCCGAGGAGCCTTTTCTCTTAGAGTTCGATGTGCAAGCTCTTTGGCTCATGCACGAAGCCAAAGCGCTTGCAAACCGAGCGATGGTCAAGACGTATCATAGTTGAATGCAAACCCTCGTATCTCTGACCTTACTGCACATGCGAAACCTTCCCTAGCCCGTCGCCAGGCTGCACAGCATGCACAGAAAGCCACGCACTCCGTTGTTCGTATTTCAATGGATTGCAATTGTATGTATGTGCAAACATTCAAAAAGCACGATTAGAAATTACAATATTTGCAAAGGTGCGTTTGAAATAAGAATAATTCATATATAGCACTGAGAGATTTCTTATTTATTCAGACGTGCAGATACAATTAGCACAAACAACTGATTTGCTGCCCTCTGACACAGCAGAGTAATAGAGTGTGCTCTTCTTTAACCCGCAGTAAAGTGTTGTGCTTGTCATTACTGTGTTTGAACCAACTGCAAAAACAAAAGTGGATATATTGCGGCGGCCGGCATAGTAGCTCAATAAACAAACTGCCAGTAGTGCCATAGCTTCCATTGGCTAGCTGCAAGTGGGATCCATGCGATACCCGTGGTCTCCCACCGTGCATTTGATCTTTCTGATGTTTGCAGTGCATGTGGTCGCAGTAGCACATGTTTTCTGATGACCGCACCACCTACAATTTTCTTTTGAAACATACTCTGCTGGCTCTCGGCAAAACATAGATGGGAGTGCTCAGAATATTAATATGACGGCCAGTAATTAATATGAGGTGAAATGATACTCACATGCTAGCAGCAATATTTGTGCTGAATAGATTCCAGAGTTCTCGCACTTTTCCTTGTCCTCCCAGTACGTGCTGTACACGCCATTCTTGTCGTAGTCGTTTTCGTCCGTCGGATTAAAGTCCTTTATGGACTTTGCAGAGACAACATAAGGTGTCTCATCAAATTCGTTCAAGAAACGAATGAGTGCATAGTGTTTGAAAACAACAAGCTTAGAACAGCAGACTACAAACGAGAAGCACTCAGCCCAGCCTAGCCCCCTGAGCCAGATTGGATTAGTTTGGATTGGATTGTGTCGTAGATTATTTTAATCTACAACTACTGGAAAACGTCGCGTAGTTTGCGTTGTTGTCTTGACATATGGGTCATAAACTTAATCTTCAATAAAATGTTTTACTTTAAACTTAGGTTTCGCCAACTACAGTCTATGGCTTTGGAGGAAGTGCAGGAACTTTGCTCTCAAATGACTAAAAAAGAGACGGTGGAGTGAAGCTTCTCGGGAAAGCTAAGGCAGCACCCCAGGATGTCTCCAGACCTGCTAGCAAGGCAACCTGGGAGCTGTGCACAGTGTTGAGGAGTTCAGCTCTGTACGTATCTGTGGATGCACAATCCACAGTGAGCAGTACAAAGCCCTCTAAAACGGGATTCCACAGCTGTTAAAATTGGAGACGACTATACAAAAGTTGAGCGTATACTATGCATTCGGAAGCCTGATGGGACACAAGAGGTGTATATCCTCTCGCATGTGTACGACATTGACAACTTTCCCAATGTTCACCACCTTAAGTTTGCACGAAAGACTGGCTCTAAGCAATTCCACCTGCTCACTGAAGCTGCACGCCCGTGCATGCATTTGGAGGTGTTAAACAGGGTTGTGTTTGCCCAGTTGTGTGACCGCCATGGCTGGTCTTAGACATTGAAGGTTGTGTATACATGAAAACATATTTTGGACCGGAACTTGTTGCAAAATGTGTAGGTGCATCAAAAATATGTGGAAGGCTGTTCCCTTTATATTGTTACTAATGGTAGATAAGTCATGTGCCAGCAATGTTAACATGCATCCCTGTTTTTAGTGCTGTACTGTGCTGGGAAAGTTCGTTAAATATCATATCTAGCTAAAGTGTAAAAAAAGGTGTATCCATTAAGGCTTTGCGATTGTATAAGTGGTTATGAAAAGTGAACTGATTGATATTTGGACAATCCTTTTCAGTTTTAGGTAGTTATTGGCTGTGTTGAATTTTTTCTTTCTGTTTTGCTACTTTTGAAAAAACAACTTGCTCAAAAATTTTAATATAAGCCCTGTAAATACTTTTTATGTAAAAAAAGACTGCTGGCTGTTCTATAGTTTATAAGTTTGTTCTAAATGTTAAATAGTAAAAGTTTTATATATTTTCATGGTCCCTTGTACAGGACATGAGGCATGTGCCTTGCTCATGTATGCCACATTCTGTTAAAGTGAAATGGTGCTTCATTGTATTTGTGAAGGCAGCTTTCTTGAAGTGTAAACTGAAGGCATAATGGCATATTGACCTTCAGAATCTCCTGAATATTTATGTTTTAGGAATATTCTATGAAAAGCTGCCTCCTCTTTATTTTTCTTGCCGTAATTAGTAATGTGCATAGACCAGATGATCATACTGCATGCTGTACTCCTTTTGACCTCATTTGAACCTCTGTCCTGTCGGCTTTTTGTTAAAAAAACAGTCTATAAATATATTGTATGGCCACTTTTAATAAAAGATTGTTTTTGGTAATGCCGACTCCTTTTTATATATGGAACTTAATTCGGGCTTGCAGTTGTTAAGTGCAGTGAGCTCAATTTTAGCCAGTCTACCATATCACTCTCCCTCCTTTACCGAATATTCAAGCAGGAAGGGCCTATCAATGGAAGTTTGGGCATGGGGTAATGTAAATTATGTTTGTTAGAAGCTACATGCAGATGAGAATATGCTCATACCCTCTGTACCTAGTATGACTCCAAAAATCATTAAATGAATTATATTTTGAATAGAAGTAGTACAGGATCACGAGGGATAACACTAGCTATTATCTAATTTATTGTGGGCATGAATGCATTGAGACTATTTGTAATCCTGCACTAGTAGCAGTCTGGTCCAAGTAGCAATGATACAACTTGAGAATCAAATTTTACAAAACCACTTCAGTGAAGTCAGCTTGCAGCCAGACAGACACCAGTTGCAGTCCCAAGTGGCACCGCTTGCAGCCCAACTGGCACCGCTTGCAGCCCAAGTGGCACCGCTTGCAGCCCAAGTGGCACCACTTGCAGCCCAAGTGGCACCACTTGTAGCCCAAGTGGCACCACTTGCAGCCCAAGTGGCACCGCTTGCAGCCCAAGTGGCCCCGCTTGCAGCCCAAGTGGCACTGCTTGCAGCTCCAAGTGGCACCACTTGCAGCCCAAGTGGCGCCGCTTGCAGCCCAAGTGGCACCACTTGCAGCCCAAGTGGCACCACTTGCAGCCCAAGTGGCACCACTTGCAGCCCAAGTGGCACCACTTGCAGCCCAAGTGGCACCGCTTGCAGCCCCAGTGGCACCGCTTGCAGCCCAAGTGGCACCGCTTGCAGCCCAAGTGGCACCACTTGCAGCCCAAGTGGTACCATTTCAAACCCAAATGGTACCATTTCGAACCATTTCAAACCCAAACTTGAAAGAAAGTGGTACCACTTGAAATACCACTTCATATTTTCACCTGGGAGGGAAAGCAGCTAGATAAAAAACAGAAGCATGTCTGGGGAAGGGACCGAAGTTCGCCGTTAATGTGAAGCCATCTAAAGTGGACATTGTATCTGATGTGCAGTGACATTGTATCTGATGTGAATCACCAGAAAAATTTTTGACCAGGACAAGAAAAAGTTTTCATTGATGAATCAATAAGGAAAGTGTCAAGGATAGTGGAACAGACTTTTTCGATGGACAGGGTATCCTGTAAGATGTTCAGGTATGTAAAGAAGAACCTAGAACAGAAGGAGCTTACTTTGCTTCAGACGGACAAATCAGGGAGGTTTGCTGTCCTAGGGAATGACATGTTTGGAGCAAAGGCTGCTGAAGCGGTTGATAAACTTTTTAAGCCGTACGTTGGGGACCTAAAGAGAGTGAAAAGAAATGTGGTAGCTGTACTTAAGGAGTGTGATTTTCAGACGGTGGTAAAGAGATTGGGAGAGGTTTCACAGGCCAGCTTAAGACTGAAATTTTTGTTGAAGGACCACAAGGCTGGTTTTCCGTTGAGAGTAGTTGTGAACGAAAATGGTGCTTGGCAGGTGTTGTCGGTTTTCATCCAAAAATGTCTAACCGAAGTGGAGGTTGATAGCCCGTTATCACTGAGAAACTCTGAGCAATTAATAGAAATACTGAATCCCCATCACGGGAGAAGCTGCGAAGTGATAACTTTAGACATAAAGGATCTTTACATTCTTAACTATGGACAAGTCGGAGCTTTTGATGAAAGTCAGGGGGTGGTGTGAGGACCATCTAGTGAAGTTTCAGTCTTCCTCTGGAATTGATGTGGCGAGCTTTATGAGCATTCTGGGGTTTTATTTAGAGTCTACTGTTATAGACTTTGAAGGTGCTCTTTTTATCCAAAAAGAGGGAGTTTGTATTGGGTCTTCAATTGCACCAGTGTTATCAGAATTTTTTTAACGAGATGGATGTTCACGTAATGCGTTTGCGCGGTCTTTGCCGAGTGGAGCTGTTGTGGTCCGTCGCTATGTAGACAACATTTTGATTTGTGCTTTCGAAGAAGGGTTAGCAGGGACGATTAAGAAGTGTATAATAGAAAAGTGCCACGATTTGACGTTCACGGAGGAAAGTACTCTTCAGGGCAAGATTCAGTACCTAGACCTCCTGCTTCACACAGAAAAGGGTTTATGCTGGAGGTACGGCAAGGAATCGGCAAAACCCTTGTTGGCGGCTGACAGCTGTCACTCGAAGTTAGTCAAGAGGGGTGTGATTGCGTCTGCAGTAGATAACGCGTGTAAAAGTCCTGTGTGCATCGTGTTGGAGAGGCAATAGAGTTGCAAAAGTTGAGTCTTTTGGAAGCGGGCCATCACCAGGATGTAATTGCTAGCGTTATGCTCAAGGTGTTAGGAAAGTTCCTTTCGGCTCCTGTAGAAAAACCGGTTAAGAATGTGGTCTGCGTTTCTTACTATCATGGAATATCTCATAATTTAAAGTCAGTGGCCAAGAGGTTCGAAGTAAATTTAGTTTTCAAGGCACAACATAAATTGGAAAGTTTAACCCCTTTTTCGGGTGGTCGTCAGGGTTGCCTTAAAAAACACCAAAACACTGATGTAACTTGTCAGGTAGGAGTGGTATACGACATTCCGTTGCGGTGTGGGTTGTCTTATGTAGGGCAAACTGGTCACTGTTTGAATGAAAGGTTGCTGGAACATAAAAGGGCGGTAAAAAACAAGGCGCAGCATTCAGAAATAGCTAAACATGTTGTAGACTGCAATGACTGTCAGCCGGAGTGGAGGAATACCCAGGTTTTGCATAAAGAGAAAGAAAATGGTAGGAAAGTTGTGAGGGAGACATTGTGTATTTTGGCGCGTGGCAACTGTGTAAGCACACCGTCCTTGGCTTTTGATAGCGAACTGAAGCACTTTCTGTGTCTCTAAAAAGTTTTTTTTTTTTTTTGGTGTGGGGGGGGGGGGGTTTGAACGTTAACAGTGTCTGTTTGGGGTGCCTGTTATCGGCTGTGGCTGGTCGTTTCTGGAGAAAATGACGTCTCTTTCATTTTGGGGGGGGGGGTGAGAGGCGTTTTTAACGTTAGCAGGGTTTGTGTTTGAGATGCCTGTTATCTTGGATATGAAATGAGGTCGTCGGGGTTAGTTTTTGGTTGGTTGGTGTCAAAGAAAGGGAGGTAGTACCTGTCATTGGTTTATTCTGAGATTTTGGTGACGGAGTGGAGAGGAGGTGTTTCGCCTTTGGAGAGGAGGTGTTTTGGCTTTGGAGAGGAGGGTTGTGTTGTATATACAGTCAACTATGTAACGAACTTCTATGTAACGAAACCCTCGATGTAACGAAGTGCATACCTTTTTCTAACCGCAAGTGTATGCACGCCATGCATTTTTACCTACATGTAACGAAGTTTCATGGATAATTCGGCACAAACATTTGGGTCCCAAAGGAGATTTTGAAAAGCACACGTGCTGAAACGGGCCACCGATAAAGCGCAAAGGGTGGAACCGGTCGAGTCTGGCGTACAGAACGGCCACTAGAGGACACTAGAGCCGCCGCCGTTTCGTCCGTCGGCTTCATTTGCGCTGCATAGTTCGTTTCGAGGCCTAACTAAAAGCGTGCGTTTCTCGTTGTCGTGGGTGATGGAGCCTTCAAGGCAATGGAGCCGTCCCTGACAACGTCGACCTCGACGACAATTTCTATACGTCGACTCTGCTGTCACTGCGACGGAGGAGGTGACCGACGAGGCGATAGCTAGCTATGTTCGTGGCAACAGCGAGCCTGATGAGCAAGACACCTGCGATGTGCCCAGTAACTGTGAAGTGGTGGACGTGATCGATGTATTGAGGCGGTTCACGAGCACACAGCAAGACAAAGACGCGATGCAGGCCATCTGGCTATGCTAACGTAGTGTGATGCGAATAATAATGTCAAGAGTGGCCCATGAAAAGACGACAAACTACTTTCAACCGAAATAAAGGTGTCCTCGGTGAGTTTTGTGCACCTGAGAACCATTTGTGGAAACTTTCTTTAACGTTTTGTCCGAATTTCTATGTAGCGAAATTTCGATGTAACGAAGTAAAATCGAATTTTACCGACTTCGTTACATCGAGGTTTAACTGTACAAGAGTGATGATGCCCAAATAAACTAGAAGCTGTGTTTGAGACTTGTTGTTGTTTTGTCCATTTTTTAGTGAATAAAAAGCGCGACAGGACAACGGACAGAGAAGGAGACACAGACACAGCGCTCTTCTCCTTCTCTGTCTGTTGTCCTGTCGCACTTTTTAATCAGTATGAATCAGCAACTTGCCCAAATTTCTACCCTTGTCCATTTTTTTATTTTGCCGTGTCTCCAGTTTACGATGGAAGTTCTTCACCAGCTCGCCTGTGCTTTTACCCTTTCTTCGTTGTTCCTGAGGATGTTTGTGTGCTGCCGCATTCCCCTCACCGCGTAGGTTGCTGCCGGGCCAAAGGATAAGCTGCCGTCCAGCTGCATCCCGAGGTAAGTTGCCACTTTATCTCGTTGCACTTGTTTGTTGATGTAAAGTTTTGGTTTAAAGTGTCTCGTTCTTTCGGCGTATTTAATCATTTTGGTTTTTTCTGGGAAACCTCGAGTCTGCGTTGTTGCAGATGATAGACAACATTGTTTAGGGCTCGTTGTAGTTCTTCAACAGCGTTCCTTCTCTCACACACGGGTGTAACTGTCCACAACGCCACATCATCTGCATACACTGCCAAATGAATTTTGTGTTCTGGGCATCCGTCGCCTTAAATTGCCTTGGGGAGCGATGATATTGCCGCGCAGAAAAGTAGGGGGCTTAAAACACTTCCCTGCGGTACTCCTCTAGCTGTTTGTCTTGGTTTGCTGTAGGGGTTGCCCACTTTCACTGTCGACGTTCTGCCGTCTAGAAAGGCTTGTATGTACTTTAGTGGTCGTCCACCAACTCCCAGTCTCTGAAGGGCCTTAATTATTGTTTCGTGGGGAATAGAGTAAAATGCACTCTTGATGTTCAGCAGGACTACCACAGCTGATTCTCCGTTTTCCCTCGCCTCTTCTAACGAACTTGTGATGTCTCCAATGGCATCTGCTGTACACCTTCCCGGCCAGAATCCAGAGAAGCAGTCAGGCAGAGATTTTGTCTCCTCGAGGTGGTATAATAGTCTTGTTTACCATTCTCTCCAACGTCTTGCCGAGGCAAAACGTCAGAGAGACTGGCCGGTATGACTTCGGATCGTCGTTTGATTTGTTTGGCTTGAGCAGTGGGATGATGGTTGCCTCTTTCCAATCACTGGGGATGTTTGCCGAATTCCATATTTTGTTGTAAATCTTGAGAAGGGATGCGAGGGAGTCGGCGTCAAGATTTCTTATTGCTTGTGTTATGATTCCACTTGCCCCTGGTGCCATTCGGCGTTTGGTCGTTGAGTTGATTGCATGTTTTAACTCTCTCATTGTGAAGCTTTTGTCAGCGAATTTCATCTTGGGAGCCCAGCAATACTTGATTGGCGACCAGCTTAAAGAGTCTGGGTCCTAATGTGGGAGGGGCTGGGAGGGACAGAAACACGTCTGCGAGCACCTCTGCCATCTCTTCCTCGCTGAGTCTAGCTGCCATGCATAAAACTGGTTTTGTCAGTGCCATCGTTTTTGACAGGGCCTTTGCCATCCTCCATGCTCTCTCGGTACCTCTTGGGACCCCGAAAGAGGCGCAGAGCAGACGCCATTGTCGTCTTGCCAATTGTTTACCGTGGCGGCGGAATTTTGTGTCGAGTCGTTTGTATTCTAAGATGTCTTGTTGGGAGTTCGTTCGCCATGATTTTCTCTGCACCTGTCTTCTCTGCGCCCTGAGACTTAGCCATTTAAAGTCCGGAATCGGCCTGAAACAAGGTACCATTACTGTTTTGCTGTACCGCTTCAGGGCCGTTGCTATCAGCTCTGGTGCGAGTGGTTTTCCGGAGGCGGTCGCCCCCCTCAAACGTGCCCGATATTCGTCCCAATTTGCTTGGTTTGGATTGGGGTTTTATGGCGCAAGGGCTGCTGAGGCCAAAGAGCGCCAAAGAAGGAAACTATTACATTTAGAATAAGCAGAAGAAAGGACTCTAGTGGTCAGGGTTAAGATTAAGGAATGAGACACGAAACCGGATTATGCCACAAACAATAATGGGCCTAAATGAAAAGCTTTGAAGTTCACAGTCGATGTAGAAAACCAATAGCATCTAAAAACTTAAAAACCTGCTTGCAAGTCACGAATGGTTCATCACCCAGCAACAACATTGGGTGTAAGGGAATGTGGTTTCTGTATAACTGTGCAAAATGAGATTGGCGTTCCCGTTCATGGAAAGGGCACTCAATTAGAAAATGGAGAACACTTAGAGGTTTATCACACTGTTCACACAAAGGGGCATCCTCCCCACGGAGCAGGTAGCCGTGGGTGAGATGCGTGTGGCCAATGCGCAAACGACACAGTATTACTTCATAAAACCGTTCTTGGTGCCGGGCGCTCGCCCATTCACCCAGGTTAGGCTTAATGAGATGAAGCTTGTTGTAGATCTCCTCATTCCACTCGGCTTGCCATTGTGCTCGTATGCGAGACCTTACAGAAGGGCGATAATCCATGTAAGGGATCCCTTTAATATCTACCTCTCTGCTGACGCATGTGCGGGCAGCACGGTCGGCCGCTTCATTACCTGGGATACCAACATGGCTGGGAATCCAACAGAAGACAATGGTGCAATGCTTTCTAGCTGCCACAATAACTTTCTTCTGAACTTCAACAACAAGGGAGTTCCTTGTAGGCAGCAGTGAAGAGATGGCTCGCAAGGCACTAAGAGAGTCAGTGAAAACCACTGCCAGGGGTATCCTGTGGTGAGCTATGTGTTCCGTAGCCAACAGGAGGCCATACAGCTCCGCTGTGAGAATGGTAGCGGCAGTATTTATCCGCCTTACAACTTCCACTGAAGGGCCAATGACAGAGCAGCCAACAAAGGTCTCTGATTTTGTTCCATCTGTATAAAACTTTGTGTAATCTTCATATAATTGAGCGAGTTCATGAAATTCTTGCAGAAGCACCGCACTTGGAGTGTTTTTCTTGTTATGCTGTGCAAGAGACAGGTTACAGTGTATGTCAGGGTGCTCCCAAGGTGCTATGATGCCAGTGAATTCGACTACCTGGGATGCCACATCTAATCCGACAGACTCGGCGAAGGTCTTCAGTCGCATACTGAATGGAGGGATCACGCTAGGTTTTGCAAGAAAGAGTCGTTCCGAGCGTGTTTCTTGAACAACTTCTCGAGTCGGGTGCTGGAGGACTGATCGGATGCGAAGAGAGTACATCATGCCCAATGCAAATCTACGTCTTTCGAGGCAACACTCATTAGCCTCAGCATATAAACTGGGCACAGGGGATGTACGAAATGCACCTGTAGCCAACCGAAGCCCAAGATGATGAATGGGATCCAACATCCTGAGCACAGACTGTCTGGCAGACCCATAAACAAAGCAGCCATAGTCTAGTCGGGATCGTACCAGGGAGCGATAGATCCGCAGGAGGCACAATCGATCTGAGCCCCAAGACCGGTGCGAGAGAACCTTAAGGATATTGAGAGACTTGTGAGCTTTCAGTTTCAAGCTTTTTACATGAGCATTAAAATTCAGTTTACTATCAAACGTGAGACCCAAAAATCTGTGCTGAGGTTGGACACTAACATTACTATTGTAGATGGTTAGGGATGGCTCAAGAAGGATTCCACGTTTGCGGGTGAAGCAAACACATGCAGTCTTTTCAGGAGAGAACTTGAACCCATTACTGTCAGCCCACTTAGTAAGCTTGTTGATACTTAGCTGAACCCTGCGTTCACAGACTGAGAGGTTACAGGAGGAGACTGAAATTTGTAAGTCATCGACATAAAGAGAATACTGAACCGACGGAGGGATTACCGAAGCAATGGAGTTCATTTTAACTATAAACAAGGTGACACTTAGCACTCCCCCTGCGGCACACCATTTTCCTGCAGAAATTCACGGGAGAGTGTGTTTCCCAACTGGACTCGAAAGGTGCGCCTTTCTAAATAGCTCTGAATTGCACGAAGCATGCGACCACGTACTCCGAGGTCAACCAGATCCCTCAAAATGCCATAGCGCCAAGCCGTGTCATATGCTTTCTCGAGATCGAAGAACACGGAGAGGCAGTGCTGCCCGTGTGCAAAGGCCTCACGCACTACAGTTTCGAGACGGACCAAGTGGTCGACAGTAGATCTTGATGAACGATAGCCGCACTGAAATCTGTCGAGCACCTTATTGTGCTCCAGATGGTACATTAGTCGGCGATTGATCATTCGCTCCAGTGTCTTACATAGACAGCTGGTAAGAGCAATGGGCCTATAACTGGAAACAGAAGAAGCATCCTTACCAGCCTTCAGAAGTGGTAGGACGTGTGCTACCTTCCAAGGTGAAGGGAAACAGCCCTCCTGCCATATGCGGTTATAAAGATATAAAATGACATCAAGTGTAGAAGGATGGAGATGCTGTAGCATTGAATAATGTAAACCATCTGGTCCGGGAGCTGAGGGCCTTGTATTATGAAGAACAGCGAGGAGCTCGTGCAAGCTGAATGTAGCATTATATCCCTCATGTTCACCTCCTGAAGTTTTCAAGGGATTGCTCTCAGCCTTCTGTTTCTGTTGAAGAAAAGTGGATGGATAATGATGTGAACTGGATACATACTCAAAATGTTCTCCAAAAATATCAGCCTGTTCCTCGAGTGTGTCTGGGCATGTTCCATTCCTAAGAAGCAGGGGGATTTTAAATGCATGATAGGAACCATTGATCTTGTGTATTCGATCCCAAACCTCCTTAGGTGAGGTACTGCTATTTATAGTAGAAGCATAGCCTTGCCAACTTTCCCGTTTGGCTTTTCTTCGGACGTAGCGTGCACGGGCCTTCATTTTGCGAAAGGATATGAGGTTATCTCTAGTGGGGTATCGTCTCAGAATACCCCAAGCCCGATTTTGTTTCTTGCGTGTCTCTTCACATTCCGAATTCCACCAAGGCTTTGGCCTCTAGGGAGAAATTGAGATGTCTGCGGGATGGACAACTTGGCTGCAGTTATGATGCGCTCGGTTAAAAGATGATTGAGTTCGTCAATTGTTAGACTATCGAGACGAGAATATGCTAAAAGTGATGCCTGCTTGAAAAGGCCCCAATCAGCCTTGTCAAGCTTCCAACGAGGCGGGCGTGTATGAATTAAAAGAGGGGCTACGCTACAGGTTAAAAGAGTAGGAAAATGATCACTTCCACGTGGATTGGAATCCACACTCCAGGAAAAATCTGGAAGTAAAGTGGCAGAACCAATTGAAAGGTCGATGGAAGTTGATGACAAGGATGATGGACTAAAATAGGTTGGCTGGCCCGTGTTAAAAAGACAGAGGCTTCTTGTGGATAAAACTGACTCAACTATTTTTCCTCTTACATCTCGACGTGTGCTCCCCATAACGGGTTGTGACAATTAAAATCCCCATCAAAGAAAAGGCTCAGGAAGCTGGTCTAACAGTGAGTTAAAATCTGAACATTTCAAGGTGAAAGAAGGTGGCAGATATAAAGAGCATACTGTAAGAGCTTTATGGTGCATGAACCGAACTGCCACTGCTTCAAGTGGTGTGGACAGTGGAACCTCTGTGCAGGGAACGTCTCTCAGGAGGACCACCGCAACTCCACCAGAGGAATTGCCAGAGCTCGGACGATCCTTCCGGAAAACCTGGTAACGTCTCAGAAAATTAGTGCGACTGGGACTCAAATGAGTCTCTTGCAAGCACAGTGCTCGTGGCTTGTACTCCTCCAGAAGATGCTCTACGTCATCCAGGTTTCTTAGAAGGCCACGACAGTTCCATTGGACGAGCACTGAAGCCATTTAAGGAGTAAAATCCTGAGCACGTGTAAGAGTGAGTTAGTTGCTTCACTTTGGAGGCGTTACGGGTTTTTTAGATTTTTGTTTCTTAGTAGTCTGCCACTCCATCTCATCCTGGTCAGACCCCGGAGTCGATGAGGAGGCAGACAAGGCAGTTCCAGTGTTCTCCTGAGCCCGGCAGGCAGGCTTGCCTGCCGGCCTGGGAGGGTCCGTGCCGCGAGGCCCGGATCCGCGGCCACGACCAGAACTTGGTGGAAGGGTGGTTGATGTACTGGGGAGGGGTTCTACCCCGTCCATCTGTTCCACCTCGTTTCCTGACAAGGAAGCTGCATGTGATCCACGCAGCTCCTTGGTTCCTGGCTGCCTCTCCAGAGACTGAGGCTGAGGTCCTCGCTTTTGCTCCTCCATAGGAGTGCGGCCTGTGTTGACAGGTGCAGCCGGTGCTGGCCTGTCCTGACCAGAGGAATCAGCTGGAGCGCCCTCTCCACGAGGAGGGGGAGCCTGCTGACCCTTCGTTACCGTCTTGAAAGGGAGGGCGGGCACGGCTATTGCCGGCCCGTCCTTGCCCAGGGGAGCGACATGCTGCCCCTGCTGTGGGGATGGGGCCCTTAGGTCGGCAACCAAGATCTCAGGAGAGACCTGGGTGGCCTTTGTCTCCGAGCGTGGTGCAGGGCCCCTGCGCACTACCTCGGCATAACCTCCCTTAGAAAGGAAGGAAAAGCGCTTCTTTGCATCTGCGTAGGACAGGTTTTCTTTGACTTTAACTGCGAGGATGTCCTTCTCTTGCTTCCAGAGGGGGCAGCTTCGGTAGTAGGCGGGATGTGGTCCTCCGCAATTTGCGCAGTGTGCCTCTGCCTCGCAACCATCAGACACGTGACCCTGATTTCCACACTTGGCACATGTCTCCTTCCCCCGACAGCTGCGTGATCCGTGGCCAAAGCGCTGGCAACGAAAACACCGCTGGGGGTTAGGGATGTATGGACGGATCCGACAGTTGAGGTAACCGGCTTTGACCATCTCCGGGAGTGCCTGTCTTTCAAAAGTGAGAATAACATGTTTCGAGGGAATATTTTCACCATTCTTGCGGAACACTATACGTCTGACCTCAACGACACCTGAACCTTTTAGTCCCTCCAGAAGTTCGTCTTCACTGGTGTAAAGAAAGGCTTCTTCAGAGAGGACACCACGGACCGTGTTTAGTGTACGGTGAGGGCTCACCGACACCTCCACGTCGACAATGCTGGTCAGTCTGAGAAGGGCTTCACTTTGTTTTTAGTGTTTACTTCAACAAGAAGGTCTGCCGAGTGTAGTTTCTTGGCCTTGTAAGAAAATCCAACAAGGTTTTCCAGCACTTTGGCGACAATAAAAGGTGACATCTTTGCTAGAGGTTTTTGCTCGTCATGCGAGTGAATAACAAAAAACTTTGGGAACGTTTCAACGGTTTCTTTTTCAATGGTCTGTGGTTCTGAACGCTGCCTCTTAGAGGTTCGTCCCGAACCGGGTTTAGGGTTTGCGGAAGCCATGAAAGGCGGAGGATGTTCAGAAACTGTGGCGCACCACCCACCACCGAGCCCAACAAGGGGATAGGTAGCACCCCATAGCAAGTATGGCTTGGCTGGGTATGCTACACTATCAGTGCTACCAAGTAACTATAACCAAGTGTGGTTCGAGAAAGGTATCTGTCTCCA
>JAZHYW010000334.1:0-62489 GCA_037355805.1 Ixodes ricinus
GCCCAGTTCGCAGAGAAGCGGAGCCCAGCTAGCTCATCGACCCGATCGAGAGTGCCTAGCTGGGAAAAATTTGTTCTTTGATACTGGCTTTGTTCTGCGCTGCAGGGTTGGCAAAGCGATTTCGTTAGAGGCTCACAAGCCAGGAGCTATCGTTTTAACTATTCAAGAATTAAAAATATAGTCAATCAATCAGTGAAGAATGTTATCAAACCTTAAAGAACATATATAAAACATGCCTTGTCAGCATTTCGTGAATGAGAGAGCTTTTGCACGACATAAACTTTTAAATTCATTTTGCTGTAAGTCAGAGCGCAGCCGACATAACAGGTAAATGAGGCCAATCTAGCAGAGTCAGAAAACACTATGTCACGGAGCTCAACGTCTTAGAGCGTGTTTTTCGTCCCCGGTCAAATCAATCAAGCGCAAACCATGCACCATGGCCTTGCGCTTTTAGTATGCGTGTTTGTGCATTTTGATCTATAATAAAACAAGCAATAGCAGATTTTTTTTTTCAAGACGGGTGTTCAGAAGGGCGCTCAATATAACTCATCATTTGGATGGAAGTTTGATTCAACTTGATTACCAATTATCTGGCCTTATAAATAACCACTTCAATATTGTTGAAATAGTACGCCGAGGTCGAAGATTATGCATGTTCAAGAAAAGAATAAAAGTTTATTTTTTAGCCCCAGTAACCTAAACTTAAAATTTGTTAGGCGAGTGGGTACCAGATTTTTAAGTGCTTTTTATAGTGCTTTTGATATTTTTTACAATATTAATTAAGTCTAGTGATAATTTGACGTTGAAAAAAAATATACCAGCGTTTTACATGTATCTTTATAAACATGTATTTTACATGTATCTTTATATACATGTATTATACATGTATGTGTTTCTGTTTGAATGCAACAGAAATGGAGAATTTTACAGTAACGCTGGCATTGTATGTTAATGAATGTGATCTCAATGATGTCGATGTGAATTATTTGTATTTGAAACTTTTGATGACGTTGATATTAATTATCGTGCGCTTCGCAATTCGACGCGCGAGTGTGTCGAATTGGGACGCATTTTTGTGACGAAGTGACGCGGCGCCGGAGTGCCTCTCGCGCCAGCTTCTCGTGCAAGCCGCTCCCTAATCTGCTCATGATCGTGATCACGATCGAAGCAGGTGGACATCCGTTTATTCTAGCTAATGCTATGTTCACACTACTAAAGCCGCTCAATCTGTTTACGTTTGTCTTGCAAGTAGCGTCAAATGCGCCAGTGCACAAGGCCCGTGTCTGGTGCGGCCCTTGGAAGCTAATGGCGGCGCAGCGCTGAATTGAGCGGCGCTTTGGAGCGAATGGCCGCTCGTGGCACGTGTCTGGTGTGTTTCCACCCCAATGATTGGCGCTATTTGACCAAAAATATAAAAACGCCTTTATCAAGGGGATTTACATCTGCCTAAAGCCCCTGGATGTGTTTGCATTTGTTTTCCAAGTAGCGTAAAACACAACAGAGCGCGAGGCCCGTGTCTCGAGAGACCCTTGGAAGCAAATGGATGCGCGGCACTGAAATGAGCGGCCCTTCCTTGGAAACGAATGGTGGCGGATCACCCTCCCGTGGCACGTGTCTTGCGCGGTGGCCAGAGGCATGAAGCCCCTCGATGTGTTTGCGTTTGTCTTGCAAGTAGCGTCAAATGCGCCAGTGCACGAGACCTGTGTCTCGAGCGGCCCTTGGAAGCAAATGGCACAAAAACAGCAATGAACGCGCCCTCGTACGCCTTTATGGAAAGATGTATACTCCGTTGCTGGCGCGGGCGCGTGGCTTCATTTATGGATTGGTTTGCCTGAGAACACGTGCAAAGTTGAAAGTTTACGGCACATTCGTGGTTCGAATGAGGCATGGAATTCAGTTCAAAGAGTAGATTTGCATGCGACATATGAAGCACAGATGTCCTGCGGACTAAGTGATAACTAGGACTGGACGTCAATTTTAATCGAATGATTAATCAATGGACCTATTGCTATATTACCCAGGCATGAAGGAGAATGCTGGGATTGGTGTTCCACGGGCCACACGCGCACGCCTTCCCCGTATAAAAGATTCGAAGTAAATAACCAAACTAAAGCGTTGACGAACGCGCGTGCAAGATGCCATTTGTTTTAGGCCTTTTCTTTAGGACAGTTCAACGTTGGGACAGTTACTGCTGCAGACGCCAGCACGTCCGGCGCGTGGAACACCATTCCCTGCATTCTCCTTGATGGTTGCGTAATTTAGTAATAGGCCTATAGGTTCAGCTGCGCTAAACGGACAATCGCATGGCGTTGAAGTGGCTGGGGGCGCATATAACGTTCTCCACTTCTTTCGAGTCACACATCTCGCCCCTACAGTTTACTTTAGGTCGAAATTTCACCTAAAGTTTGCTTTCATACAGGTGTACTCGTACACGTGCGTGGTGAAAGCGTTAAATTTTTAATCTTTCCTTTGCCAAAATTTAACGGATCAACGGGTTAAAAATTTAATCGCGATTAAATCATTAATTGATTCATCGGTAGGTTATTAGATCAAGTGCCCAGACCTAGTTATAACGCAACGCAGGAAAACATAAGCAAACGTCCCTGTGTGAGTGGACATTGCCTCGTTCAGCAGTTTGAAGAGCAATGGCCGGGCTAGAGTGAACAGGCGTGATCTCTTACGGACTTTGCACCGGGAGTATAGTTGTTCCCTGCGGCGGCAGCTTGGATGGGTCGCTATAACCCTACCGATCCTACAGCGCTTTAATTCCTTCTGAGAGTCACGTCCTCCTCACCGTGTTGTCCTCTTTGCTCCGGGGTTGAGTTGGATAAGTTTATAGAGTAATTAGACCTACAGGTTGTGAGGCCGGCTGCCTTCAGGGACTTGTGCGGAACACGTCTTTCTCTTCGTCTACTTAAGAAACAAATTTGTATAGACAAGCACTGTATTATTCTAAGCCGAAAGATCTGGATGAGCATCGTACCGGCGTGCGGTCGTGTATCACTACTGCGTGGTGCACGTTAAAGACCCCAGGCTAGCGGTTGTACCGCACTGGCTAAATTGCTTATCTACAGTGGGTAACAATGTCGCCATGTTCTGGCAGACTAAACTCCTGCTGTATAAACAACTAACGACTAATTTTTTTTTCTAAGCCGAAACTTATTTCAATCGGCTCACTACAGTTATTTCAAGCAAGTTTAATTGCACACATTTTTAATCGCAGTGGTCGGGGAACAGTTGTTCAGGATGGCTCAGGCGGCGTTGGGCATGGTTGTGTGGTCGCACCCCTACGCGGCTAAAGAAGTCCCATTGCTCCTTGGCGAGAGTGAAGGCCACAAGGAAACCGCTCTCTAGCCCTGTCATGGAAGAACATGGCAGGGCAGCACTGAGCAACTCGCTTGATTTTATTTCGCATCACTCATTGCGGGGACTCCGCAAAACGAAAGAGAAGCGCGAGGAAACTTCACGAGTTGTGATCCTGGGCCGGCTGCTGAGACGCGACTGTCTTGAGACGCGGCTTGAGTCCCGCTCAGCTCGAGCGCTGGCTTTGGCATTGCTTTCTTTCCCACAGTCTCAGCTGAGACGCTGTTTCTAGCAAGTCGGACCTGGCTGCTTACAACTAGTTGCAAAGGACAAGGGTCGTGGTTGGTGTGAAGCGCAAAGTGGAAGCTTGGAGTCGTTGTATTGTTAAACCAACACCATGAAAGTTGATCGTTTTACACTATTCTTATTTGAATAAATGTAATAAAAATTAATCCAAAGAAAGACGATTTAGTGAGGGTTTCGCACATGTGCAACGCTTTTGATAGAGCACTTGGAAAAGGCGTTTATTAGACCCTTTTCCTGATCCTCAGATTTGGGTCACGATGACTGGCTGTTTGTTTCCGTACCAGTCACTGCGGTTTGCACATAACGTTCTCTGTAAGTTGTCTATGAGTAGAGTAACATGAAAACTGAAAATCTCAAATCTCTCCACGATGGCGACCAAAACAGAACCAGCGCGGTTGGAAAGCTGGAACCTTACAAAAAATATTTTGTTGAAAATCTTGGAGTGAAGGGAAAGAAATTCCCCTTCGTCGTCATCATCAGATGGAGTTGAATATTTGCACCTTTCGTGGTGTCGGAACATGGCGGGCAGCATTGAATAGCTTATTTATGGGCACTAGGTGTTTTCGAGAACTTGCTCGCGACCCTTGTGACGCGCTTCTCATTTTCTTTCTTTTTTTCTTGCAAGATTAACTGACTCACTGCAAGAACGAGGAAGTAGCGCGAGGAAATATATGATAAAAGAATCCTCTGCGTCAGGGACAGAATCAGCGCCACTTTGCCTGAACTTCTCAACCTCGAATTTCAGCCACCTTTCAAAAGATGGCGCAAGTGCGCGTCGTCTGCTACAACATAGGTTATTTTTATTATTTAGGACAATTAGTATGCTTTAAAATAATTACAATCATAGGCAGTGATTTTAATTAGAACGATAAAAGCTATAATTAAAGAATCGTTATTTAAATAGCTGTTCTCTTCTATGAAACCGGTTTCTTGCGTACAGAGTCGAGCTTCAAAATAGTCCCATGATTTAAAATTATTTTAAACAAATCTGGATATGAATACAAAAAAATCACGCTTCAGGTGAACCAGCTCAGTTCCTCTAGCATACAATTAAAAAAAATTAGATCAGATGCCAGAACGCTGTCTGAGAAAACCAAGAACGCGTTAAGGGAATTTTTTAAAATTTTATCACAATCAAGTTGTGTTTACATAAAAACGGGTGGCGTTGCACTTCTAATATTTTGTATGCGGAGTTCCTATATTTACCAGGAGCGTGCCCTTAAATGTCGTTGCTGCGTTATGATGTGACACTGAGTTACGAGACTTCAAAATTGCATAAAAAAGGCTCTTTTTGAATAAATATTAAAAAATGTGAGTGTGCTAATTCAGAAAAACACGTATGCAGGGAACTAGACGAGTCCTTCATCTTTTAATAAAAAAAGTAAGAACGCGTCTTGGATGCATTACAAGTCTAGAAACTTGGAATGCATAGAGGTATGTCTTTGAAAATATCAAAACTTGCACTTTTTGTTTTCTTATTGTGCGTTAAGTTTTAAAGCATGCGTATCATATTTTGCACTAAAAGAGTAATGATGAATTGGAAATTTATTTGCAATAAGAACGAAATACGTAACACGCGCAAAGACACGACATTTGCATCGCAAACAGGAGCGTTAGCACAGCTGCCACCGGTATTATGGTTGAGCTGTGGGACCGCCGCCTTAAAGGGGCGATGCAACAATTTTTGTACTTTGCGCAAATACCACTTAAAACGGATCCCTGACGTTAATGACCTATGAAACACGCGTTTGTTTTTCACCCCACGCAATAGAAGTCCCAGAAAAAAATAAAGAAAAACGAGCGGCGTTCATTCCCTCAACTCGCAGCCAGAACAAGCGGCCACGTGATCTGGAGCCGATTATATGCCGCCAATGTTGATCATAGCCACGCGCTGGGGTTGGCAAAGCACAGGACACGCGCTGAGTTCCCGACATTGTTATGGCTCGGCTATTGTCGTCGTTGCAGCGATTGGACACGGGCCACTACCCGAATGCTTCTCGAGCTAGGAATTATCACGAGCCCAAATCGAGTGCCCACGCAATGCTCGGGTCCAATCTATGAACCGCATTCAAATATCGTCATCGGGGTGTTCTGCGATCCCCACGTTACGTCATCAAATTTCGCAAAGGAGAGATTGAATGAAAATGATCGCTTTTGTCCTTGAAATTACACCGCAACAAAGGAGTTTCTTGGCCAGTGGCGTTGCGTGTGAGTATCCTTGAGTCCCACTAGTGCCAGTAAGCTCGTGTAAAGTGAAAAACATTCCAACTGAATATCGTTGCACCACTCCTTGGCCCGGTATTGCGGTACGCAGGACACGCTAAAGGCTCTGTTATACTCCGACGCTGAGCGCAGCGAACCCAACGTAGCGCATTAACTCGCGCATTTCATTGGCCGGCGAGCGGGAACTCTACATCTGCGACCAATCCGTCTGGGCTGGGCTACGCCACGTTTGCTACGCTTAACATCGAAGTGTAACCGAGCTTTGGCGGTTTGATAAAAGTTCATATTGTCACCCAGCCATCGTTGTCATTATTCGACTTCCATCTGAATAGACCGACGTAATCAGCCAGTGTCGTTACACCACCACTGCCGCAATGCATCGAGGGAAGTTTACTTTTTGGCACGTGGGACAATGTCGTTGAAGCATCGTGCGTGCAAAGCATGAGATGGTATGAAGAGTCTCGAGAACGCCGTATCTCTCCTCTGAACTAAAGTTATGGCGGCGTCGCGCATGCGCCAAACGTTTGGTTAGATCGGTCAGATAGTTCCATCGCGGCGTAAATATTTTTTGTTTTTCTGAAACTTGTTTTCATTATTTATGTTTTGCCAGCTTGTTTTACTTTCAGCACTTTGCCCTGCTGTTAAATCCCAGCTAGGTATTACAGTATTAATAAGTAAAATTAAATAAACAAAATTGCTAAACTATGATTCAAGTAAATGTAATTTCAATACTGTAAAGTGATCTTTCCTGTAGCAATTGTTATGCTACAGCGAAGATTCATTTGAAGGGCGAGAGATGAATATTTAATTATCTTTCAGAGGACCTAGGACAGGGTGCACAACTCAAAAACGACGCGGGCCAAAAATTGTTCATTGGAAACTGCGCGGGCCGCACCTAGTGTGACACGTTACACCTTTTTTACTGCAGACAGGTTTTCAATATCCGGCATCATCGCACTGGTGGCCGTCTTCAGCACATCTCGCAGTGTCATGTCCGTCATAGAAGATCGAAGACGGTTCTTGTTGAGGGTCATCAGTGAGAACGTCTGCTCACAGACATATGTGCTCCCAAAAAGTGATGCAAGCTTCAATGCGTGGTCCACAAGGTTCCCGCACTTGCCCCTGTCAAGACTCACGATGCATACTCTTCAGTTCTGGCGAGCACTGGAGGTTGATGAGTTCTAGCTGCAGCGTCGGACCCTGTGTCTTCCGGTGCGACGGAAAACAGATTGCGGAACAAATCGTAGTTACCCTTCTCACTTTCGAATGGGCTTGAATCTCTGCTGGAACTCCGAGGAGCAGGTACTCAACCCGTGGAGCGTACGTCGCAGCTACCGTCTTCCGATTTTCGCCGGTGGGAAAGAGCTTCTGGCAGGTTGGAAAGTGAACTATGCGTTCCACCCCCAAGCTGCAAATTGAAGAGGCACAGCTTTACTTGGAACGCGAAGATCGCGCTCACTATGTCCGAAATGAGATGGTCTTTTACTTGGAGAGCTATGTTAAGCCACGGCCGGGCTAGAGCGGCGCCGCGCGCGCTTTCATACGGCCTCCGCAAGAGGCCTAGTTCCTGCCTGCGGCCGCTGCTAGGAGCTGGCGCTGCGGGGCAACCCTGCGGACGCGCTCGTCTCCCACTCCGCGCGCGGGCGAGCTATGCGCGGCCTCTGCTCTTCTTTTCTTTATTTTTCACTACAATCACCGCTACTGGCGCACGCAGAAGGGGGGTTAAAGGGGGCCGGGTAGGAAGAACCAAACGAAGACTCCGTGCCCATCACCGAATAATGGTTTCTGATCTTCGGCTGATTATTTGTGTCGCACGCTACGCACCAGCCATACGCGACTTCGATGTATGTTCTCAAAGCGACGATGAGCCATTTTGCAATTTCTCTAAAGAAATTAATGAAATAATTACAAAATTCGACAGAACGTGGAATCGCCCTAAATTTTTAGTGTATCGTGAATAAATTACAAGCTTTGGCTTTTTTCTGTTGTGTGGTTTAATTTTTGTGTACCTTTTTGGTCTTTCACGCTGCCCTCCCTGCCCCCCCTCCCCCTTTTCTGAACTGAAATCCTAAGTACTCCGCTGTCGTGGGCGCCCGCCATCGGGTGCAACAAACAGAATTGCTGCAAAATTTTGCTCTCAGCGCAGCGTGATTGATTCGCCTTGGCTAGTTTCAATGTTTCGGTTTCATATGCAGGTTGAAGTACTTAGCGGCGTACTCTAATTGTCATAGGTTACGACTTAAAACTTGCAGAGCGTTAGTTAAGAAATCTTTAAAAACGCATGCCGAAGAAAAAGCATCGGGGATAATCTGTGAACTGAAAGGCACCAGGCAAACTGGAAACGAGTTTATTTGGAGAGAAGCAATGAGACCTTACTGTATTATGCACAACAGCACAGGAGCTTGTCAGAAGCTAGCAAGTAAACATTCGGTAATTACCCCTAAAACGTTTGCAATACATTGAAGTAAACAGTAAAAAGCACAATTGCACCATTTGAACACATAAATAATGGCGTTCCCCAGTTCGAGCACCAGAAAAATCATCTTCGGCGTGACAAAACAGTCTTGCACAAAAGAAACGTTGTTCGAGCTGGAGAAGCTTCACAGTCGGAAGTGCTTCCTCGACGGCTTATGTGTATAGTTCATGTGCTTTTCATTGTCGTCGGTGACTCGAGTGGAGTGATTCACTAAAAGGATCCTGAAGAATTTGTCAGCAATCAAACTTGCTGACCGTCTTCCGTGACTATTGGCAACACTTTCGGGGCAGTTCAGCAGAGGTACGTCCTCAAGATGCGGTTCTACGAGCAGCTGTAGAACTTCGAGAACATGCGTGCGTGGCAGGTGTTTTGCTATTTTCTCGAAGAATGTGACGATCCCGTTTAAAAGTGCAAGGAACTCTGGCCTCGGGTAGGCAAGCCCGCTTCTGTCCTGGCCTCTCAAAAGCGCGTACAGTGGCTGATCTTTGTCGCTTGTAGTGAGGAGCATGGCGCAAGATTCGCACCCGAAGTCCGTGATCAGTTTCGCGATGTAACCGCCGACGTAGGCCAAACCAGAGCATGTCACAGACAGCGGGGGAGCGGAAGTACATTCCCTAAGCTCTTTCAGGTCGTCAGAGAATGTCACCGACAGGCTACTGACCAACTTGTCAACATCAGTGTCGCACGTCACGACTTCAGGTGGCCTTGCGAACTTGGATTTTACAATTTGGTCCAAAGCAGCCGTCACAGCCCGGGCGTCGAGCATGTCGTTTCCACCGCACATGTACCTGACTCTGCCGAATACTGCTTCTATGGGGTCGCTGTTTAGCTTCCTTGTTAGCACGTAGTTGATGCCTTGGGTTAGGAGGTATCGAGTTGTTTCCACTGTTGACTTTGTAGTGAAAAGCAGGGCCTGGAACGTTTCGCCGGTGAAAGCGCCGTTCCCAGAGGCGACTGAGCTTGCTTGTACTTTCTTTACATAGCACGTGAAGTCATTTTCTAGCCACAACAGCCGGCCATCGTCCACGTCTGCAATGGGTGCCTTCTGCCCCGTTCCGCCGAAAGAGGTGTCGTGCATATCAAACCAATCTTTCATTGTCCTCATGAAGTGCACGGTGGAACTTGCTCGCCTAAATGCGGAGAGTGCAGGGTCATTGCGGGAGTTTTCTTCGAGGTGTTCCAGTGCTGCACAAACCTGTGGGGAGAAGATCTGAACCGCACGAAGTACATTCATCTTCTCCAGGTTTGTAGGGTAGACGTGCTTCCTCGTCAAATTCCTGGCAAGCTTGATTGTCATATTCTTCTGGTGCTCGTAAAGCTCTTGTACGAAGGTGCCACTAATCACACCTGAGCCATCCGTAAGCTGTCGCTCCAGGAACTGGTTGCGCACATTCTTCAGGACGTGGCAAGGATCGAAGCTGAGCAGAATGATGCGGCTGTCATCGTGTGGGTGCCTCACGACTGTTTGCAGAGAGCCACTCCCCAAGTGTTTAAACAAGGTGACGTTGGCTGAGTAATTGTCAGTCACAATGCGGGTCACAACGAAGCCACACAATTCCACCGCAGCGATCACCTCTTTTGTCCACGTGAACAGGTCCCTGCCGCTCAGCTGTTTTGTGAAGTAATACGAACAGGGAATTTTGTACTTGCTTGACAGGCCTTGCAATACAAAGCACAAAACTCTGTTCGCGAGCACTTCCTTCGAGCTGCTGGGCGTATCACCGCCGGGCTTGTCTTTAAGGCCAAACACAGCGTCGGCCTTCCTGTCATAGATGCACTTGGGTCTGATGCTTGCTTCATCGATTATCAAGGAGGCCATATGCTGCTTGCTGCTCAGCATCGACGCCTCGGAAACGAGCCTTTCCTTCATCGCGGCGCTCATTCCGGATGTCGTCGGGGATGGACCCATGTACCTCTGTAGAGTACACTTTGCAGGCAAGGTTAAAAGGCCCGACGTGCGAGCGTAGTCATATCCTTTCGGCGAAATGAAACGCCATATCACGCACTCTCGAATGAACTCTTCAGGGTAACTGTCATGCTTTTTCCCGTACCTTCCGATCTGATGTAGAAGGAAAACGGCCTTTTTTTCCCCTCGCTCAGCGTCTGCCACAATTTCCTCAAGTGCAGCCAAGTGCCTGTTTGCACGGTACGCCTCGCTTGCCTTTTGTTCAGCTCTCAGCAGAGACAGAGACTTCTGACTTTGAGAACGGTGATAGGCGACTTGAGAACGCAGTCTTCCAACCATAGAAAGGTACCGACTTGATCGCTGTGCATCATTGTTAGTGGTCTGGGTGGAAACATTTGCAGACGGCTTGTCGAAACTCTCCGGAGCATCCAAATCCGCAGGTAGTTCCTCTGGCTCTGCCTTCCGCTTAGTTGGTTTGCGAGGGGGCAAAGATTGTCTTACGACTGGTTCTTTCCGGGGCTTCTTCGCACTTGGCGCCAAGTATGCGGGATAATCTTCAAAGACAGTTGGCACGGCTCCGGGAAGCAGCTTTCTTATCCTGCAGTCAGGAGCGTAATCGATCTGACGGAAGTGCCTGCTGCATACGACAGTCGATGGCGACTTGTCGTTTATTACGAGGTTCTGCCTTGAAATGTTCCGCTGCCATTTTGAGCACAGTTCTTGATCCACAGGGAACTGGTGGAACGAAACCCCCGGCGTTTTCCCGGCACGCGATTTGCAGTACGGGACACAACAGTACACCATCACGGCACCGGTCGAAGCATATACACTGAATTCACTTTACTATGTTGAACAACATGCAGCGCACTGCGATGAATTTCTGAAAACTCACGCCTTCAGCCTCTCTCAGACCGAAGAAAAGTAAGACGATGTGATTGCTGTTAAATCACAGAAGCACAAACGCTGCGAAAACAGCCCGCACGCGCGTCGAAAGCAGCCTGCAAATGCAAGCGCGCAAGTGCCAGGCAAGGGTTGGCTCGCGTAGCCCCCGTGCGGAGAGCGGCGGAACTGTACGTCGAGACTCCTCCCCTTTGTTTTCGCCGCCGCTGCGGAGGCCGTATGAAAGCGCGCGCGGCGCCGCTCTAGCCCGGCCGTGGTTAAGCGTGTTCAGATGGCTTGAACCATGAGTGAGGAATGCCAGATCCCACGACCATTGTTCTTCCTCCAGCTCTGGTACGTGTTTCCTTCCTCTTGCAAGAAAGCGATGATGTCGGCCTTTAGCGCGACGAAGCGACTCAGAACATTCCCACGGCTTAGCCAGCGAACTTCAGTGTGATACGGGATGTCCATGTGCTCACTCTCCATTTCTTTCAGGTACTCTTGAAATTTCCTGTGCTTCAATCCCCGAGCACGTATAAAGTTGACAACCAGCGTCTGGACCTTCTCATCACATGGTCAAACTTCATCACTTTGGCACAGAGTGCTTCCTGGTGAAGCACACAGTGATATTGCTTCAGTTCTACACCACTGAACGCTTGAAGTAAGGCAACGGCTCCGTTTCTCTTTCCCATCATGGCTGGGGCTCCATCGGTGCAGACACCTGCGAGTTTTTCCCATGGTAGCTTGAGCTTCTCGATGACGTCTTTGACCTCCTTGCTGATCTTTTCTCCCGTAGTCCGTCCGTTCATTGAGCAAAGCTCTGCCAGCTCCTGAGTCACTTCGAAGTTTTCAGTTCATCACCACGGATGAAAACAAGCAGCTGTGCTGTGTCTTTGATGTCTGCTTCTGTGCTCTCATCCAAAGCAGGAGAGTAGTAGACAAAATGACTGTAACTCCTCTCCAGGTGTTTTGATAGGTCGTCGGCAATGTCATGCACACGTCGCTGTACTGTCATTCTTGATAGGCTCAGGTTTTGGAAAACCAACTTCTTGTCCGGGCACATCTCCTCAGAAGCAATCATAAGACATTCCTGGATGAAGTCGCCATCAGTAAACGAACGACCTGAACGAGCACTTTGTCGAGATATCTGAAAAGACGCCTGCGTGGTTGCTTCAGATGTGTTCTTTGCTTTCGTAAAAATGCTTTGCTCAGCAAGCAAATTCCGTTTTAAGTCCTCGGACTTTGTTTTTCTCTCCGAATCCGAAAGAGCGCTGGAAGTCGCGGGCAGGTTTGGTCTCGTAATGGCGTCGAACGTTGTATTCTTTAGGAGCCGCGAGAGATTTTCGAACACACAAGACATAAGCACTTCGATGCGTTCTCAATGAAAAAGTACCTCCATGTCCACTCCTGGTTGAATTTCCGGTCCTCCTGGTCGATTTTCTCTTCTTTGGAAGTGCACTCATATTCCAAGCGTGACACGACTAGCTTTTTTCTATCTGCAACATGTTGTCACTGATCATGTCCCAACAGGAGGGGAGAGGGCTGTAGCCTCCGTGGAGAGAGGGAGGAGGAAACGGAATGAAGAAGAACTGCAACAAGGATAGGGAGGACGCTGTTAGGGGTCATAACAACGCACTGGATGGCTGTACAGGCTTTTGTATTGTTTTCTGTGGGTCTAGTGGCGAGGGAATATTTGAACTGAGGACGTGGGAGTTTCCCCCGAAAAGAGACGACTCTGAGAAAAGTAGGTCAACGGGTTCGAATGCTTTCTGCCAAGTCAACGGCCGCAGTGCATTGAATAACACGGTGAGCGGTTACTGCGCTCAAGCTGGGCCGCTGGGCCGCGGGCCACACAAAAGTGCCCGCGGGCTGCATGCGCCCGCGGGCCGTATGTTGTGTACCCTGACCTAGGAGATGATGATAATGCAATAAATTCAAATATGCAAGCGAGCTGTATTTGGTGATTTGTGTTTGTACTTTGTTCCCCTGGTCCCCCTCCTGCAGGAATTATTATCGTCCATCTGGGAGCGTTCAGTTTTAGGTTAGATGCATGCAAAATTTGATAGAGTGCTATCCCTACTTTATATCCCTCCATAAACTTTGCGAAGTATTTAATGGTTGTTTCATAAATTTGATAGAACTAAAAACAAAACGAAGATTTCTATGGGAGTTAATGAAGTATATCTAATTTTTTTTTCTCCTCGAACATACAGAAGCAGTTGAAGTGCAATGATAAATTTCTTGGGCTAATTAATCACACTTATCTTTATATATATGGCAGAAATGTTCGTTATCGATTTTTAACGGGTATTTTGTTGTTATTTAGCTGTCTGCACACATCTGCCAAGAGATGACGCAGGGGGTCGATGTCCCGAATTCCTGGGGATGTTTGGCGTCGTCACGGCACAGCTGTCGTTTGTCGCGTTCATCACTGCGCAAGCTGTTTTTGTTCCCGGTTCCGGAGGCCGCTGCACAGCTGCTGGCTCGTCGGGAATCTCGCCATGGGGAACTCTCCTGACTACCGTGTTCCTGACGCCCCGCCGCCCGGCTTCCGGCCGAGAAAAGCCTCAGTCATCACCCTCGAAGCACCGAGGCAGCTTCATCCGTCACCACCATTGACACCCTCAGTGAGGTCGTTGGTTTACGTCACGCTTTTATGGTTCCTTGCCTGGGAGGCTTCCGCTTCCGAGGAACACTGTGCAATGCAGCCGCCATGGACAAGCTTTTTGTCCATGGTAATGTGTCTATTGGTGGCCAGAAGGTCACAATCGAGTCGCTAGCGCCTCGAGTATACTTTCGCGGGGTAAGAAATATAAAAACTTACTAAACCCCTCAGTAGGCTGGCAAGCTATTGTAAAGCAGCTACGTACCGTTATTAGGAACTTCATAAAAATACGGATGAGGGTTCGCATTCACTTCGTACAGTGCGATATGGACGTCGCCCTCGGGGTCACGTTTTAAGAAAACAATGAACTAAGCTGCGGTGGTACGCTGGTAAACCCTTGTGTCTAAGTTCAAGTGGTTTTAGTGCACAAACTACTTCAGACCACCGTCACGGGGCCGCTGCCGCCATCAGGAGCCCCGGTTCACCCCCCCCCCCCCGTCAAAAAAAAAGAAAGAAAGAAATGAAGAATTGTTATATTTAAACTTTTCCTCTGTGATAAAGAAGGCGTTCCGAACAGTCACAACCTGGCCGGTGCCCGTGCTCTAGCAGATCCGTAGAACTAAACATCTACTACTAATTTTGTCTTCTTTTCGGTAACAAAAGAATGTATGGCACATGATTATATCAGTTGTAACGATAATTCTCAGGAGCGTGGAAGCAAAACACGACCGGACTACACTTCGGTAAGAAATCTCGACGAAGGCTTGGAGTATTGTTGTTAAGGCAAACGTGCCCTCATTATATGTCAAAGATTTTATTTATAACCAACATACACAGAATACCACAAGATACACAACAACTGAATGCGTGTTTGCGCGAATTCAAAATGATTCTGAAGGTAGCGGAGAGTCAATATTATTTGTGCAATTTTCACGTTTTGCTCTACTGGTCTTTTGCGACCAATTTATTGGTGATGCCCTGAACTCAGGTCTTCGCGTAAATTTGTATCTGGAAGCCAGGAGACATGGGAATGGAGGACCATCAGCACGTCACCGTGATCACATTTGATCATTTGTGCGATGACATCAGAGTTGGCTGATGTTTTAAATGGATATGAATCGGATTTACTTTCCAGTCTAAGAAATAAAACACACAGTTTCAACAAGCAAAAAACAAACTACGTTTCTTTGTTTGGGGAGGCGACACTTGCGGCGATTTCGTTTTAAATTTTCTACAGTGGGAAGGTTTCAATACATGTTTAGGATAAGAACATGTGTTGCGAGATATTGCTTTTCATCTTGCCGATGAAGGATATTGCACGCCCTTAGGACATTTTAACGTTCTTGTTGTTACCTTATCTTGTTGTGGCACTGCTGAACTTTGATTGTTTAGTTGAGTTTAATAAGAAAAGCGCGTCAAGCTATTTTGTCGACGAGAACCAAGCAGCGGAAGGACCTCCTTTTGGAGCTTCTCGATGCTGCCGCATAAGCAGCGTTGATTTTACTGCAGCCGTGAATACTCGGCGATTAGAGTCTAGCAAAAAAACAACAACAAAGTGTGTCCCCTTTCATGTATATTAACGACGTTTCCAGAGAATACTCGGTGACAAGATTCTAAAACTATACAATGCAAGACAAAAAAAAAAAACCTATAGGCGCTTGCGCGCATACGTTGGCTTGATCTTACTTCGGCTAGTATGCACGTTTTGTCTTAAATTATCGTCCCACGTGCTTAGACCATACTAATGCCTTACAAATTAAAAAAAAGAACTGTCGAGAGGGTGTGCTTGAGTTCGAAGGCAATAATTTAAAATATTTGAAGATTTTGTTTGGTTGCCTTGCACTTCTGTTGCGGCCGGGAGTTCGCTCATATTTTGCCTAAACGGACAGTCGTGCAATCGACCGGAAACCGACGGAAAACATTTCTGCTTGGAGTTTTCAATAGACGATATGAAAAAAAAATTAGTTGGAAGCTGTTTGGCTCTTGTTTACAGTTGTCGATGTATTACAGCAAATGAAGTGTTTTCACCTCGTAAAACAATCAGGCTGCTCGTGTTCCAACAAGACGTATGGCGGCATTTACATAAATAAAAGAAAGTTTCTAATTAAAGTGTACTCTACGGCATAATTACATTTACACTTGACGACACTTTTAACGCTGTTTTCAATGGTTCGAAGTATCAAACAATGAATTTTTCATGTCTAAAAAACGTGTATAACAAAACATATTATTTTGTACATAAAGCGATTTAAAACATGTAAACCTGATTTAAAATAATTCTGATTTAACGAAAATCTAGACTTAAACCAAAAATAAATCTTACTTATTATAAACAAAATTTGAATGTGTGAACGTGCTTTATATGACGTTCCAACCTACGCACAGCCGCAGCGGATGCTACGAGCCGACGAAGCCAACTCAAGGCCGTGCAAGTCTTATGTGACCATCGCGAGAGGGCGCAGTGGCGTGCGGAGAGCGTGTCACGTGGTACATTCACAGAGCGGGATTGGCTGGGATGGCTGGTAGTGTCCGCCGCGATCGGACTTAAGGTGAGATGAAATACAGTGAAACAGTGAAACAAAAGTAGAGTATTTCATTTTATTTTATTTTATTTGTAATTATGACTGGTTCTCGTTACACCACCGTGCGGGAATCAAAATACCACACGTTTTTCAATTTTCCTAATTACAACTATTCAAAGCCCTTAGTTCCTTGCAAGCCTTGTAGTACGAAATGTTCGCGTCATTCGGTAAAACGTAGACGGTAATGATACGAGAGCGCTCAAAGACCTGAAAACGCCGTGCTCAGGGTGCAACGACTGGTGAGTAGAACAAAATATAACGCCTTCCACCTCAATTTCAGTCATCGAAATAAGGATCGGTAGCCGAGTGGTCAGCGCACACCAGCTCGGAGCACCTGGACCGAAAGCTCGCGCAGCAGAAAGTAGAATCCTGGATTCGATTCCCACCCGCCCGTTTCGATCTGGATGAGCATCGTACCGGCATACGGCCGTGTATTACTACTGCGTGATTCACGTTAAAGACCTCAAGCTAGCGGTTGTACTGCGCTGACTCAAATTGCTATCTACAGCTGGAGACGTCGTTCAATAAAGGTAGGAGCTACCTTCAAGGCTGCGCAAACGTCGCCCACAACCAATTTTTTAAATCGTCGAACACGTTGAGAATGCGAGACCCTAACGCCAGACGCCAGCGTTCTGCTCTCAACGGGTTCAACGAGTGCGGTGAGACAGAAAGTTATACGTAAGACTCCGGCGTTCACGCGTTCTAAAGGTTCGACGATTGCAGTAGGCACAGCCTCCTCTACTGACAGTGCGTGGCAGATCAGCCACGAGAAGCGGCCGCCGAATGGAAAAGGTGGAGCGGTAGACAACGGATGAGAGGAGAGCCACGTGACTGGCGCCCTGCTGCTGACGAACGCCAAAACACACTTCTTCTGAGCGAACAAGCGTGTTTCGGGTCCCCGCCGCTCAAAAGCTGTGCGCGGACGAGCAGGTTCTCCTGAGAAATGGCTTATTGATGTCTGCGCTGCCAGACCCATCGCTCTCGCCAATCGGCGCCGGGCACTCTATGGCTCCATCGTCCAACTGCCAGGCTTGGTGAGATAGATGAAGCTACGCGGTGGAGACAAAGGAAGCTATAGCTTTAGGTCTACCCACAAGTAATCCAAACCAGACAGACCTAGGTGTTCTGACGTCCCCGCGCGCTCTCGCCTCGTCCCCTCAGTGTATCAGGGCACGTAGATGTATGTGAAAAGGAATATAGACTCAGATCGCTGCTGCACGAACCGGGAGAAGAAAAAGACGCTGCTGAAATCCATCTAGGTTCCTGAACATGGATGAACCACACCCCCGCACGCAGTGAATTTCTCGCGGCGGATTAACATAGCACAACGCAGACTCATTTATCACTGCCGCTCGTCTATAGAGATCGTGATCTACGGGATGGCGCCCACTACGAAGGGGCCCTAAAATGGTGTTTAGTAGACGCATTTTCGATTTCACAGGGCGTAAACTCTCAATTCATTTTGTAACGGCAATGTGTCAAGGACTTATATTAGCAGATATAAAATCAGGAATCCATATAAACTGCAACATAGTACAGCAAGTTTTATTTTAATTTTTATTTATTCTGGGACCCTTAAAAAATGAAAGCTAAATAAAGTATGTTTATTAGGAGTATGAGGCTTCGTAAAATAATATTGAAAGCAAAATCGAACTGATGTAATTCCGCAAAAGCTGTCAGAGTATTTTTTAATTATTTTTATCCTTGAAATCAACCACTCCTAAGCCAATAGCTTTAGTAGCTGCTTAGAATAAGTACCACACTTTGTCATAAGAATGTATGCGGGCTCGTCTACTGTGATATAGTCTTAAAGGGGTCGTGAAACAATATCGGGTTGGAATGTTCGCTGACTTTGCGAAGGCTTAATATTCCTAATATGGCTCAAGTATGCTCGCACAGACGGCCACTAATAGAAAAGCTTCCTTCTCGCGGTGAAATTGCGAGAACAAGAGGACTACTTATTTGAGTCTTGCTTTCGCAGAGCTCGATGACGTAATTGTATGGATTAAAACAACAAGCATGACGAAACTCGAGCGCGGCTCATGGATTGGACACGAGAACTGCGCGAAACCTCGACTTCGGCTTGTGATAATAAACGCCTCGGCGGAGACTCGCGGAGTGGTTCGTGTCCAGTCACTGCGGTGATAAGAATAGCCGAAGTCTAACAATGCCTGGAGCTCTGCACGCGTTTTCTACTTCTGCTAACCGCAGCGCGTGTCTGTGATTAACGTCGGCGGCATGTGATAGGCTCTAGGGCACGTGGCCGCTTTCTTTCTCCGAGGTAGGGAGATGAAAAAATGCTCACTACTTCTTGAAATCATTTGGCAACTGCGATTGCATAAAAAAGAAAAAAAAAACTAAAGAAAGTTTATTCAGTTAGTAGGATCTAGCGAAAGAAGAAATAGTATTTTTTTTAGCGAAAGTAGTAAAATCGTTTCATCGCTTCTTTAACATGACAAGAGTGAGCATAGTTGCACTACTGATTCATACGACTACTTACAACCCTATTTTATGTTCTGGCGATCTTTCTGGTATAACCTCATGGGAAACGAATAAAACATTTCGAGAGTGCACACTCTCCCTTTATGTTTAAGATTATACAGTGGCATTTGACTGCACAAAAAATACTTAGTGCCCTGCCCTTTTGCCTTCCGGCATCTTCTTTTACGAAACGCAGAGGCCAACACATGTGCAGCTGCCTGCAGAGTTGTGTGCTCCGCTCACACGTACGCCTGACTGTATATGGGCGTGAGGCGCCAGGGGAAGGAGTGGCAGCGGCAAAACTTCAGCCGGACAAGCTCTATACTCTTCGTTCAACGTGGCTGCGGTAGACAACCGGTAGAACACAGCACTCATACCCGTTCCTACCTCAAGAAAATTTGAAGTTTCGTCAGCATTGTTCGTACGCTACGCGAAAGTAGTTCTTACAAGATTTGGTCGTCGAGGAAGAAGCTTGATGATTTGGTTTTTGAAACGTGTACGTCTTTGCTAAGATAACAGATGTATCTAATCTAATATTCACCGACATATATAATAATTCTCCACATAAAGGGGGAAGCAAGTAATGCTTTCCTAGGAGCCGGGCTTTTTTTACTGCGGTTCTTGGGGTAAAAACGAGTATAGATGATTTTCATGTTTAGAACTGTTTTTTTTATTCGGCTGCTCTGCACAGCAATTAAAGGTTATTGGTGTTCGATATTTGATTCGACGTTAGAAGTTTTCGGCCAGTATTCGGCACCATTCGATTCGAATGCAATTCCTGCTGACCTTTCACTGCTTGCAAGCATATAAAGATATAAAATATTTGAACAAACTCAGGAAGAAATACGTCATAATAAGAAAAAAAAGAAAACTAACAATCGTGAAAAAGCATTTTGCATCCAGGAATGCCTGCCATTTTAATGCAGCTCTCGCAAGAACGCAGATATGTTTGCACCTGTTTAGAGATCATGTTTCGTCAGATTCTGGTTGCCCTTTAAAGTCAACAACAAAATGAGTGGAATGAGCACGCTGGACTCAGAACAGACCATTTGAAGTATAGATTCTAGAGGCTACTTGACGAGGAAACGTAAAATATTCAAAGGTACGTTAATCGTTTATGCAATATTTTTGCTGAAAACATGAAAGCAACAATCAAGCATTTTAGGAACTTTGAATATAAATTACGTATACTCTTTTTCATTCGTAGAAACCGGTCTAGAGATATCCAAGGAGGACCTCACTGAACATTCGCTTTTGCTACCACTTCGGGCTTAACAAACGTTTATCACGGATCGAAGGATTTCATCACATGATACTTCGTGGTGACAGCATTCGCCAGCTCAAGAACTGCGGAAAACAAAGGTATTATGCGTCAATTTGCAAGTAGAACCCATAATGATTTATTCAGCACGATGTAGTAATTTTAGCTTTAAAAAAATTAAAAAAAGCTTACATTGAAGCGTTGGTGGCCGCGTTTTCGGGCGACGGTTCTTTAAATAGCGAGGCTAATAACTGCGAGCAAATCCACAATGAATCTATTGTCAATCTAGCTTATAGAACGCAGATCATAACTTGTAATTCCAGGCTTCTAGCTATGTGTGTTCGCTCTTCGGCGAGCTTATTGGCCAATGCAGCAATATAATTTACTGCAAACCCGATCATAAAGTTAGTAAAGTTAGTCAGATTCGCCACGCTTTGGATTTCTTTAACTTATCGAGTGAACGGACCGCCTGGTAGTTCTTTTGAAAGGCAAGTCAGTGACATGCACTAAGCTTGTCACAAACAAGACATGGTGGTTATGCGTCTTTTCATGTGTCTGTCGAGAACGATGACTTCAAGGATATTAACACAGTTGACGTTTAGGTCCACCGGGTGTCTTTTTCGCCCATTTGTTGTAATTTTAGACGTAACATTGGTTGAATCGGATGACGTGAACCATTAATCAGGTGATATAGAGTACACTTTATTACCAAAACGTTCGTCGCCTTAGGCGAAAATCTTTTGAATTTTCGGCTGCAGTTGCAGTCAATTCGTACACCGTTTCCGCCTTACTGAGATTTGTCTACAGGACAGTATCCCTAGCTCTTAGTATTTAGTTCCGTGTTGCTCAGTATTTCGAAAATACCGTTCCTATGTTAGCACTGGACAGAGATACGAAGGCGGTGTTCTAACGGCCAGGGACGTTTCACTGTTTGCACTGAGAACATATAACTGCGAGTCGCTCTTGGAATGTGTATGGGTCTAGGTTACGTCCTGCGACGGGCTTCATTATTTGATTGGAAAAATAATATTTTCGGCAACACACCGACTCGAAGTTCCTCGCGTCATTTTAAAAATTTAGAACAAAATCTGAACGTAACCAGGACTGGTGTGCAAATATATGGGGACTTTAACCAGCAAGGCATTGACTGAGCTGGCAGGTTATAACTCGCTGGCGCATGACGTCAGCAGCCTGAAAGTCTCAGGCATTTTGCATTTTATTTATCTTAAGGACTTTCAACAACGCGACACCATCCAGACTTCAGCGGGAAATATTCTCGACATTGCATTAGTGTCTTCACCAATCTATTTTATTTCGTCTATCGCCAACCCCTTAAATAATACCTCTTGTAGAGTAGTGTTGATTACATTAATATTTATAAATACCTTCAGAGCTAAGACTGCAAGCCGACCCTGAATGACGAGTGAGTTGATTCAGCTGTTGAATCCCTTACAAAAGTAGTATCGACCGGGATTGAGCTTTTCGATATAGTATCGAGCGGGTTAGAGCTTTTTGGAGACTGGCGGGTTACTACGGCCTCAGCTCAGCTCAACTAAGCAAAGCTGAGCTGAGGAGCTGCTTGCGACGTAAGATTTATTATCGCTGACTCTTTGAAAAATCCGGGCTGAACAAGTTGTACGCCAAATTTAGTGAAGGTCGTGATTTGGCAAAGGGACTCTTAAGACAAGACGAAGGTTTGCATTTTTCCAGGCTTGAGTCCGATGTGTATACCAGGCCAAAAACCGTTTGGAAATGTGCACCGTCAAAAAGATTAGAGCTGGCAATGTGGTCCTGATACAAGGTGGCTTTGGTCATTCAAGTTATCTAAGTAAAATTGCCAACGTGTTTGCAGTTTTGAAATGCTGTTTTTCGTCTGTAGCAATTCATGCCGAAAGTTCAACGTGCCTAGGCACATCCGAATTTCCATCTTTTATTCCCATTGACGAAGTCGAAATGAAGGAAAGTATTCGTAGTATGAAATTGAAACTGTTTGCTAGCGCAGATGGAATTCCCAGTTTTGTTTTAGAAGTGTGTGTTGAACTTGTTTTAATTTTCTGAACATCTAATCTGCTGAACATGTTTTAAAGTTGTCACTACGTACGGGAATATTTACGTCTGTCTGAAAACGTTCTGTAGTTTTTTGGATTCATAAATCAGGCGTTCCTGGCATTGTAAACTATTGTCCTGTTTATTTGCTGCGGTTTTTTTATATAAGGTTGTACAAACGTCTCAACTGGTACACCAGCCAACATATAAACCCCAAGAAGCATGGGGTGTATGAAGGGCAAGTCAGTGTATATGAAACTGTGCTTTTTCTTAGATTGTACCGATCCGTTCGTTCGTAACTGTAACCATGTTGACATAATATAAGTTGAAATGTCGAAATCATTCGATAAGGGTAAGGGCTAGGCCAGCGCATTAACGGGACCCTCAATCAAATGCTTCAAATAATCTGCAAGGACAAGCCTAATTCTTGGAACAAATATTTAACCCACTTCTGTTTGCGTACCGCGAGTTCCCTCAGGCAATTATATGGTTCTCCTTATTTGAACTTAACTACTGCCGCCGTTTCAGAGGTGTTCTCTCAGTGCCAAAGGAAATGTTGTGCGGAGACCACATAAGCTCAGATATCCTATCCAAATAACATATAGATATGTGCTTGATTTAAGAAACAAGCTGGAACAAGCCATTGAGTTAGCACACGAGAAACTGCAGGAATCTCAGCGAAAGCAGAGGAAATACTCCAATACGAAGGCAGAAGGATGACAGCTGCAAGTGGCAGAAAGAGCGCTGATTCTTTTGCGTAGAAAGAGTAACAAGCGGTTGTTGGAGTAGAAAACTCCCTACCCGGTAGTTGAGATGAAAAACGAAGTGTACTACGTTCTAGACCTCGGTTACAGGTGCAAGCTGTTTCACGTCAATATGATGAAATGATGGGGAACGAGCAGTTTAAACATCCAGAAAGCCGCAAGTCAACTGATTTGTGGCAATCGAGCATTGTGATGATGGAAAGGAGTTTCCCTGTAATGAGCGTCAAGGGGACCCAGGGACCAGAAGATGTCACTCGGTCAGACCCATTAACCGAGGCGCAGGCCGCTGAGCTGAACGAGCTTGACCATGCATACGGGGATGTGCTGTTCAATTTGCCGGGTGAAACGAACCTTCCAAAGTTTCAGTTACATTCATTCACTACCGTGAAGACACGACGGTACTCGATTCCTTTCGCAATGAGGAAGGTAATCGAAACAGAAGTTCAACAGATGTTGAGGGTGGGAGTGATTGAGAAATCGAATTCCACCTACAATTCTCCTTTCGTTGTTGTAGGGAAGTCAGATATACGGAAGTCACACTTAGCAACCAGGTCCCGTTTGCTCAAAAGCGCTAACTGCGGCTGAAGTTAGCCGCAGTACCTAGGAGAGGTATTTTAAAATCACGTGACTGGCTCGGTAGGGATGCGGGGAAACATGGCGGTGCACCGGTGAGTGAGCGCCGCTTGCTGCTTTAGTCAGCAATGAATGGTGCAGGAGGCTTTCGCTTTGCCTTACCTGTCTTAAATCGCAAAACATGAGCAATGACCTCAGCGCATTTTTGCACAGGCTTCTGATTCTGGCCATTACTAAGCCTAAATGAACGGGATAATTGTCGGCATGGCAACGTCTTTGGTAAGTGAATTGCGTTGACTCAATCGGCCGGGTATTGATAGCGCACAAAAGAAGACAGGGTCCCGATAGACCTTTTTCTAAACTTCCCAAGCACCGAGGGTGCATGTTATGAGTGTAGTTCACGCGTTGCACGCGCTAACATCTGCAGTAGTAACTGTTCTAAAGCAAAAAGTCTAAAAGAAATTTTGCCTTGCACGCGCGTTCGTCGAAGCCTTATTGTTATCATTTACTTCGAATCTTTTATAAGATAAATGCCAGCGCACGCGGACCGTAGAACTATACTATCAGCGTTCTCCTCGATGCTTGTGTAATTTACTAATTGGTCTATTTTCAGTGGAGCCGGATTGCAGGTTTTTTAATTATGATGGTGTTATATACAGTTCTTACATGCTATCCAACCATGCTGCCGGTGTACCACCCTTCTTTCACTGCTCACTTCATCCTTGTCGTTTCTAGGACTGAACTTCGTCGTCGTCTTTCGAACTTGGAAGGAAATTTCAACGAGGCTTTTGTGTGCTATCAATACCCGGCCGATTGAGTCAAAGCAACTCCTTCCAAAGACGTTGCCACGCCGACAGTAATCGCGTTCATTTAGGCTTAGAAATAACCAGAATCAAAAGACTAAAAAATGCGGAGAGGTCATCGCTCATGTTTTGCGATTTAAGTGAGGTAAGGCAAAGCAAAAGCCTCTGCACCATTAATTGCTGACTAACGAGCCCGATATTGCACCTACAACAACATATTAGTTCCAAAGTGGGCGGCGCTCACTCACCGGAGCACCGAAATGTTTCCCGCATCCCTACCGAGCCAGTCACGCGATCTTAAAATCCCTCCTTGGTACTGCGGCTAACTTTATCCGCGGTTAGCGCTTGAGCAAACGGACCCGAAGCGGATCCTGGTCCACGTGGGAAGGAAATGTTGATTTTACAAACTGGCCAAAGGATATTGACAAATCCTTCTATCGGCGGATTCCAAGGCTAAAACGAATTTGCATCTGAGTCGGGGTTTACCAGTTTAGGTTTATGCCCTTCGGAATTAAGACGGCATCAGCCGTATTCACTCGGCTTGTAAGTACGCTCCTGGCAGACATCCCAACCGTGCAGCACTACATCCACGATGTACCAAGAGCAGCCAATGCTTGGGAGTAGCACCTAGGTGCATTGAAACAAATATCTGAGTGAATCCGGCGCACCCGAATCCCGGTGAAGCCCAGAAAATTCGATTTAGGGAGAAAGACAATAACCTCTTTGGGCCATGAGCTTGGGAATAAAGAAGTAAGGCCTCGCTCGCAAACTTCGGAGAAGATCAAGTTCCGCTGAACGACCCCGGACCAAGAAGCAAGTTAGAGCTTGTCGGAGATCGTCGGGTTACTACCGCAAATGCATCTCCAAATATGTCGAGGTGGCTGGACCCTTAGTTAAACTGTCAGGGAATCCGGAGAAGATCACGGTGGTATGCATGGTCTTCTCAGAGAGAAAATGCTGTCTTCAAGTTGAAGGCCGCATTGACAGCAGCGACAATTCTCAGCGTACCAGACTTCTCAATAGAATTCATTCTGAGGACCGACTCGTCAGAGAAGTGCGTGGGTGCGGTGCTTCTAGAGGGGCAGGAAGGCCTCTGGCACCCAGTTGCTTACGCTAGCAAGAGTCTGCTGCGCAGAGAAACGAGAGTTTTTGCAATAAAATAGAGTTTTTGTCACTGGTCTGGGCAATAGAGAAGTTTCATGTGTACCTATACGGTACACATTTCGTCGTACAGATAGATCACCATCCTTTGCAGCAACTAATGCAAAACGACTTAAGAGCAAAGTATTACGCTGCAGCCTGATTCTGGAAGAGAACTCGTTTCGAGTTGAGTGCATTAAATGCAGCTAGATTGTAGGCTGGAATTACCGCAGTCGGTTGTAGTAGCTCTATGGTTACGTGTTAGTAATGGTGAATTATTGGCGCAGCGCAAATCACAAGCGCATTATCATAACCTTTTTATATAAAAATGCTTATTTGGGGGCTCATGCAACGAAGTGTGTCATGCTGGAATAAAATAAAGCTGGAAAAGGGTTAAGAGGCCGAAGAAAAAACGAAAAGGAAGGCGAGGCCTCCCCGTGTGTTGTTCGAGAAAAGTTTGGCGTGACGTGGCCGACAAACCGTAGCCAGAGGAAAGAATTGTCTGGGACCAAATCTCAGGTTCCCCCCCCCCCCCTTTCGTCGTCCCTCTGACAGCCAGCCCTCGCAAGGCCGAAGAAAAACGAAAAGGAAGGCGAGGCCTCCCGTGTGTTGTTCGAGAAAAGTTTGGCGTGACGTGGCCGACAAACCGTAGCCAGAGGAAAGAATTGTCTGGGACCAAACCTCAGGTTCCCCCCCCCCTTTCGTCGTCCCTCTAACAGCCAGCCGTCGCACGAGACAACCAACCGATGAAAGGAAGTCCTGACCCCCTCCTAGAACAGGACGAGGAACAGAGCGATATACGAACGCTGCACCCATTTCGTGTCATGAGATAGGTGCCACTGACGCTGTTAACTGCACACAGTTGTCTTTCTTTCTGTAGTTATCATTTATAAGTTTATTTTTCTTTTTTCAATATAATTAATTAAAAAGGGAAACGCAGGTTGAAGTCTCGTCCTTCACCTGTAAGAACGAAAAAACTGCGTAACAATTTGCTGTTAGCTGTGTTTACTTATGTTTTGTTATGACTTGTGTCCAGCTTACTGCCATTTGTTTAGAAATTGTCTTGTATGTCGCAAACATTATGTGTGCAACATAAAAACGCTGAAAGCCAAGGTTTGATTCCTGACCGCGGGTACTTATTTTTGTTGACTCTGTAATGTGATGTTCTGGTAAATTCAAGCACCGTCTTGCTGATTCGAGGACAAAATGTTCTACGCGCCGAAAGTTCTGGGACGAAAGTTGCAGAGACACACGCGGGTACATAGGGTGCTCCACGTGGCCAGCCGGAGTCAGTCTCGCCCCAGCGTTTCATCCTGCTCTTACGCCGAGTTCGACGCCCGCGACGCTGTGTTTTTTTTTTTATCTTCTGTTTCCTTTTTACAGCGTTGTGGCGTTTTCTAAGACGTTTTTTGGATCTTCTTTACATGTGAGCACAGATGTTTAATAATATTTTTCATCGCAGGAAACAGTCTCACACCGTAGTTTGCAGCATGGTGTCTTCAAGTTAAGACAAAAAAAGATTTTCGCAGCTGGCGGATAGATGGCAGCACTTGCCAGCGATCACCCGGATAGTTTACTACTTGGCCTCAACTAGTAAGATTGCAAAACACAAGGTCGTAGAAGTAAATAATTTTTTACCTGCCAAGTTTAGCCCGAACGTGGAAAAAAATATTCAAGATGTTCTAGTCATGACTGGATTATTTGCAAGCAACGTTTATAAATTATTTCTCTTCATTCTTTTTGTTTACGCTCATTATATCTGTCCTCAAATGGGAACACTATGCAGTAACACTGCCTTCATTTGGGTAGCGCGCTTTCGAGTTCGCCCGCAAGACACGTTGACTCGTTAGCTTGCGAGTTTTGTCTCGATATGGATTCCTACAACGGAATAAAGAAGCCTCAACAGAAGTCAGACCACACAAGAGGAGAATAAATTGACTCAATTTTAGATATAGCTGGTGAGTCTGAAGACGGCCTTGACGTCAGCAGTACTGAAAAACGACAGGGGGCAGAGGATGCCGTTTGTGATGTTTGTGAGACAGGTGACGCACCTGTAGGAGCTTCCGATCTCCCACTTTTCCCCGAGTACTTTGGAGGATTTTATATATTGGCACTATCAACTCTCCCACAAAACATATTGCGAAGAAGTGTTGCCTCAGTAACCGTTAACACTTCAAAATAACGAAACTCCTGGACAAAGTCGCTTGGAAGCATAGAAGCTTCAGCTGCCCTGCCCCTTTTTTTAAATTTACGAGTTAATAGCTGTGTTATGATTATAATGCAATTAAATGCGAAGGTACAAGCGAGCTGGACCAGAATGATGAAAATAATCTCTGGAAAAGGGGAACAAGAGGGACAACGGACAAACACAAATCTCCAAACACTGCAAGGTGACTGGTGCGCGACGGAAAAAATCCGCCTGTCCTTCCCCTAACAAGCATACAAATAGTATGGTTCAAACTACAAACCTAAATAATTGCTTTTGTCGTGAAGCAGAGGTATCATAACCCGTTGTCTTGAACGAACCTTGTTAATAGAAAACGTAAACCCTCCTTCATCAGACTACCAAGATTTTAAAGGAAACTAATCTGACTTCTCCTGGACCACTGACCCGGCGCTCTTATAAAAATATTTCTAAAACAATTTTTTTAATTTTGTTGTGGTGACTTGGACGTTTTTAGTTTTTCTGATAAACCTGAATTGACGAAACTTTTACTGGCGAGTATTTTTCCAATTTCTTTTCGGATTGATAAGAAAATTGATGCCTAGTTATATGCCACCTTTAGACTGGACGAGACCAACCTAAAACAGCAACGCAGCTGCGTGCACATGGAAACCAAGACCAACCAAATTAAAACAGCCTAATGGTGGCCAGGCGTTAGCGCCCCCTATCCGCCGATCAGGCAACTACTGAGATGAAAAGGTCTATACAGTTATTCTACTCATAGAAAACACAGTTTCGAAACGAAAATCTAGATGGCGCTTCAAACCACAGAAGACTACAGAAGACGGACGGAAGGGGTTAAGGGGTGTGCATCCCCCTCCGACTCCGGTGGAACTCCCGCGGAGAGGCACCACGGTGACGCGACGCCGCACACGAACATATTAACCGATGTTTTCTCCTTTCGTCAACGCCCACATCATTCGCAGAGGGAGGCCTATAGACCCCTTTCCCCTCCGCGGATGATAATGACTCGCTACCAATGTTACTATGTAGCGTTAGGCGTGAGTCACCGCAAGCCGATTCTGACAACGTCACGTTATTTAAGGGTCTCGTGATCGCAGGAACGACATGCTTTCTGCGTTTTTTTTCCTTCTACATTTGTTTTAGTATAACTGTGTCAGCGTCACTGGCCTTCCGCCTGGAGGGCCACCGAGCCTGCCAGACAGAGACCTGAGACAGTCGACCGAAAATTCGTCCAGGCTATAGGCTTTCCCATTGCATCTCCATGGAGCCCGAAAATCGGGCCCCCCGGTTTACGTGACCCGGGAGGGATTCTGAGGCGAGAGGAGCAAGGTGTTGGGCTCGTCTCACCGAGGAGAAGCTCCTTCGCAAGAGAGACGACTCCGGGACGCCGTACGAAACGGACGGGACGACCGCTCTTCATTCCAATCGAAATAATGCAGCCTTGTATAACCGATTATATCCCCAGTTAATAAACATCTTGTTAGTTTTAAATCAACCCCTGTCCACGCCTCAAACTTACGATCACTTACAAACTCCCGAAAAACTCAACAAATAACCGGACAACGGATATCATACTGAAACAATAGAGATTCGCATATTTTTCACGCCGGCAACATAACTGTAATTGAAACCTGCCAGCCAAGGCGATTATTTTCGAAAGTAAGAATTTTTAAGTAATTAACTTGCTAAATAATACTTTACACTCCTGCATGACGTACTCCCCGGAACCTTATCCAAGGGTAATAATTTATTAATTTTAATTGCTCTTTCAAGAATACACAGCCCTTAGCAAAAGAGGGTGTACTTGAAACATAGTTGAAGTACGTTGAATATGAATATTAATTTCTATTCATTCTGTATTATTTTGTCTTCATTCAAGATACGCGCGTAAGGAATTCAAAATAGATCATAAATATGAATCAGAAAAGATTTTAGATATACTGAAAATATAATTCCTTCTTCCTCAAGATGGCATTTTTGTATTAAAAACCGGCTGCACAATTTTTGTTTGGTTTTGGTCTCCCTGTGGTACTTGGAGGTACTATTACATTCATCGCACAGCTACACATTAGGAACGAACAGAAACAGAAACACCATGACGCACCGAACACCTGTATCAGAGTCCCGCTAACTGCCCCAGAGCCTTATATAGCCTACATATTGAAGGTAATCATTTGGCCGGTGACCACCTCTGTACTTATTAAGTTTCCAAGTATTCGACCTTATCTTCGGGAGTCCGTCAAAGTAAAACGGTAGTTTTGAAATTCGTGGACGATACCTCTTACTAAAAAGCATTGGTACAACTAATAATAATTCGGCGCAGTCGCTAAAACAATATCCACAAAAACGGCTCCTAGAAGAAAAGTTATTGCTTCTCTGCATAGCACCACTCACGACGAAGCGAGTCAAGGCAGATTTCCTTACTTTAAAATAGTTATTTTGCTTTTCTTTACTAGTTAACTATTTAATATGGTCATTAACGTCACTATATATTAAAGTCACTACTCGCATCACGTACAATGGTGAGTATACACATTCAGTGAACTAACATTGTGCTAACACAACCACGCCAAACATTTCTGCTCACAGCACTCGCTGAAGCTTTGCAGCGTCGACAAGTGTGGTTGTAGTTCCCGAACCCCGTTTGTGATTCGTGTGCAAGAAACTCATCAGGTGTGTTCTTGACAGGAAAAAGAAAACAATAACATAAACTGGGCTGATTTATCAGTGACGATGCTGCAAGCAACTTAATTGACAAACTAATCAAATGGTGTATTTAGGTACTTCAGATTACTCCACATCTGCTTGAAGTAAACGTCTGATAGGCGAGCTTTTCAATACTTTGCTATCTTAAGTCAAACTACCAAAGTATTGCAGTCAAAAGATACTTAGAGTATAACACATTAGTATTTACGATTTCCAGTAACTTTAAGAGTATTCTGAACATATTTTTGATCGCCGCATTTTTATAGGGTTAGAGTATATTTTGCATGAAAATAAATTAATATTTTTGGCAATCTATGTAAAAAGTATTTTGTGCCTACTAGTTTCATATTTACATATTTCAAAACACATGAAGAGTACTTCAAACGTAGTTTAAAAAAAGGTCTTTAAAAAAATTAAGAAATATGTTTTAGTACTAAGTAGAAAAAAGATGTGTATATTTTTGTGTACTTACAATTATGAACTGTACTTGAAATTGAGTGATGGGACGAATCTTTATCCGAATCGAGATTCGGAGCCGCATCTGAAGATTCGGAAAGATTCGGAAGAGTTGCCGAATCTCAAGCGATTCGGAAAGGTTCGAAAAGATTCGGAGCGTTGCTCAAGGTTGCCAGATCACGTTGATGAGTGTTTCAACTTTTCGTGATATTAAATTCACTGAATTCTACGAAGTGCACAAAATAATATTGTAATATACTATTATAGTAATAAATAAAATGTTCCGCTTTGTTTATATTATTTTGGATATTTGTCGAGAACGGTAGCCAAACATCGCGGGAAAATTGGTTTCCGTATGCTGCCGGTGCCAGGGTTACGACCAAAATTGGCATGTTTCGTGCACGTGGAAATACAAGCGCATGTTTTCATCGCCGCAAGAGATCGGTGCCGTACGTGCTGCTCGGTACAGACACATTTCGGGCCCATAATTACGGTCATAGTGGCAACACACCACACAAGTGAGTATGTTCGATTCGATTATCTTCAACGTGTGTCCACTGAGGTATTGTTAATCAGAACACGGGAAACAATTTGAAACTCCTTGCGCCGCACTACTAGTCTCCTGTACTGCATTTGTACCTTTCTGGTTAATGATATTCGATATAGTTAGTGTTTGTTTCCGAAAATAATGTTGCGTTGGTCACCCTGTGCTGTTTCTTTTTCATCAAATAAAGCTCACGTATACAAAAGTTGCTGCCGAGAACAAAGAAACGACAGTGCGACATTTTTCTTTCGCCACCGGTGCTGGTACGCGGTCGAAGTTGCGACAAGCAACATTCATCTCGCTCTCGCGCCTTATACACCGTTCCGAGCAGGTCGATGCAGAAGGGAAAACGCTCTCGAACCAGAGCGCTGCCCAACGCTCCGCTTACCCTTTCCCTCCAAAGCTCGTCTGCTTCACGGAGTGGACTGTTAGAAAGCACGTGCGCAGTGTACGGAGGCAAGTTGTTTCGACAATGTTAGGCGCCGCTTTGATATTATAGCGTGTTTTCGCGCGTGACATGGCCTATGCAAGAAAAGAATCGACCGGGCAGCACTGTGCTGTACTTGGTTGTACAAATAACCAAAAAAACGTGAAATAAACGCCGATTCAGTGTGCGAGACCCACGCTGTCAAACAGGATGAATCTGGGTGCGGCATGTTTATGCTGCACCGGTTCCCCGCTGCTCCGGACCTACGACGCCGGTGGCTGGCGAATTTAAACTGGAAAGATTTCTTGCCATCGAAGAGCAGTCGTGTGTGCTCTGACCATTTCTTGGACGGCCGGCGAATTGCGGAGAACCCCATGCCGTTCCTTCGCCTGGGCTACGACCGAAAGTTAAGCGGAGGGCGGCTTAGACATTGAAAGAAGAGAACAGTTGCGTGACTCCTGGTCCACTGATTTAATAACTCTATTTTTCTTCAGGTGGTAAATGGTGTAGGAAAGATTGGAAATGAAAGGAAGACGGGAAGGGGGGGGGGACTTTTGTTCTGACGCCACTGTGCACAGCAAGACTGGGCACAGAGCTCAGACTTTGGCTTAGCTTTGTGGTAGACTTTCCAACACGAGTATATATATATATATATATATATATATATATATATATATATAACACAGCCTCTGTGTAGTACACGCCGCTACACAGTTTGCGCACAAGTAATTCTCACGCGAGGCGATTACAGAGAGCACATCAATGTGCCAATATTGTGACAGTGGATTCCAAATCAGAAACAAAAAACGGATCCGTCGCACTTGCTATTTGTACTCGGTATTTATATATCGATTCATATTTAAATTTGAGGTTTCTACTATTTCAATTAAAGCAGACGTGGCAGCGCAGGTCTGAGCCGCTAACCGCGCAGTTAGTTCAAATGTCCCGGCGCCCCCAAGCTGCGACAACTCGAGTTCCACGCAAATTCACATTCCGTAATTCGTGCCATCCTGGCTTCGTTCAATCTTCGATTTCACTAGCGATCCCCAATTTCGCTAGGCGATCGAAACGCCGAGTACGGTTTGGGAGCGACGACTGCCCCAGAACCGCGCAAATAATTACCCACAAAAAGATGCCCGGAAAGCAGGATGCACTTTTCCCCATGCCTGACACACCAATTAGGATAGTGGTTTCCTCCATGGAGGAAGACGATGAGCCGAGGGCGCCGAATACGGACGCCGTGCCGGCAGAAGCAGCTGCGATCGGTGTGACTCGGTGAACAGGGTAACAGTCCAGTAATGGCGGTCGGTCATTCGGGCGGGTTCAGATTCTCCCAAATGCCCGGATGAAGGTGAAGGCGCGCTGCACTCAGTTAAAATGGCGCCGGCCAGGAAGCCCGACTTGGAACGGTGTATAGGTGCAGACATACGCAGCTCTAGAGAAGGAGACGAATCATTTCCTTGCCTGAATATATTTATTGTCGCGTTGCGCCACATTATGTATAATACATAGCCTTTACGCTACGTTTTACCGATCACCGCAAAATTACACAGAAACCGAGACCGTGCATTGGTTAGGCCTACGTCAACAACTCCGATCAGCTCAGCTCGACCTAGGCGCGTGACAGGGTTTAGAATGACAGTACAGTACATACCATACGTTGAAATAAACAAGACAAAATTTGGTTATATGCAGCAACAGTACCTAAAAAAGTCCCAACTGACTGCATTCAAGCGAAGTTTATGACAAGATTCACGCAGGCGTCTACAACCAGCGACAAATTTGACGAATCTCCGAATCTGCCGATTATTCGTCGTGGGAACTTCGGAAATTTCCGAATCTGACCGAATCCGAATCTCCGGTGATTCGTCCCATTACTACTTGAAATACGCTCAAATTAGAATCTGGTATATCTTAAACGTCTTAGTTTTCGCTAAAGGAGTCGTTCGTAAAGCTTCCTGTATGTATATACGTTTGCAGAGTGCGGCTCCTGGGCGCTGCCATTTGCTGCTGGTGTGGGTAGATCGTGTGATAGTCCACCACTGTTGAGGAGTAACCACGGTTTTCAGACCGGCGCCCGAAGAAGCGTCTTTTATCCACGGTGGCCAGACTAGCTTTGGAAGCGCGGCTGCTATAAAAGTTCCTATACCACTATAAAATCATTCTAACTAAACTGCTCCACGTCACTATTTCAGATCCCGTGAATCCAGATCCCCCTGACGAGGTGCGCCGTACGCCTGAGTGTAGAGAAATGGTGTAAGAGCGGACTTGTCTCTGTGCCGCGGGATAATCCCTCCGGATTTATATTACCTGAAATGAATTTCAAACTTTTACAGGCACAATGCTTGGCCCGTGCAATTAACAGAAATATAAATCCATGCGATGATTTTATGATTACGTGTGCAAGAATTGAAGGAGAACAACACCATTCCGCCATATTTACCTAGCTATGGACATATATGGTTAATACGAGAGAAGCTGGCCAAGAGACTGAAAGGTAATTTCGATATTTAACACAGCTATATTTGTGTGACTAAAGTTGAAGAAGTAGCTACTACTATTATATTTAAGTTATAGCTAGATTTGCTATAAATGTTTAATAATCACATTGAACAACTTATTGTTTGGAGGTTAAAGGTCGGTTCTCACATGCGGCGAAGCGCTAATGTAGCGCTCCTCACGTGCCGTCAGCTACTTATTGTCTGCCATGAGCAACAGTTTTGACGGTGCGATACAAAGCTGGTGAACGCTCCCGTCAGCACGCGCTTAGCGCGAGATAAGCGCTACGCTTGTAGCGCTCCGCTGCATGTGTGGAACAGGCCTTAAAGGAAAACTCGTGTGATGTCTGTAGGTATGCTCACTATTGGTATGCCTCAAAAAAAAATATTAAATTTCTGCAACTTTAACATTACCATGCCTAGGTCCCGTTTACAAGTATTTTCAAAACAAAAGATTTTCAAAAATAAATGACTGTCGCGTTTCTCCTGTCACCGATTTTCTATTGCATACCGTAATACTTCACAAGGAATAGCGCCCCTAAAATTGAAAGCAGATAAGGCGTAAATGAGGAATGGGCTAAGCTTGGGCGCGAGATAAAAAGGAAAAAAAATATTAGTCTAATATTTAGTGAACTGCGAAACTTGTGATCGCAGGGATGTGTGATGATCCATAGACTGCCGTTCCTAGTCAGCAATGCTCGCTTATCCCCCCTGGTGGCTAAGTGCCACCATTTCTGCCGAGGTCCCTATAGGCCAGCGTCCTGAATTCACTAGAAGTGGGCTGAATTTCGGTGTTTATGAAACACGATCAAATCATACCGAAGATAGGGATTGGATGTCTTTCGGTACGTTGAGAACATGGTAGCGCTTTTAGAGACAAACAAGAGTAGAACAAACAACATGTGCTAACTGCAACTGTTTAATATTCAGAAAGACAGAAGTACGAATACGTGCGCCATCATGCCAATCAATTTATTATCTGGCCTACCGCGGTTATAAAGAATCGGGTCACTTATTTATCAGATAAATCGAAGCGACGCTGACGAACCGATTTCCATAACATTTAATCAAGTCTGACTCTGCCTGTGTTTCCAAAATTTACTCGATCCGACTCGAGAGTAAAGGTTTCGTACCGTGGCGTTTCAAAACTTACTCGTGCTTATTCGATAACGTCACAACTCGCGTTCCAGAAGCGGGTTGTTTACTCCGGAGTAATTACCCACGCTACCCTCCTCAATCGGGGGTAACGTGGGATCAAATCGAGTGAATACGTCACGTGATCTGTTCGTCGTCTGCTTTCTGCGCCGACAGCCATCAAAGCTCGTTTGTTCCGTTGGCTTTGGTGGCAGACGTTCGAAATGTCGAAGAATGAGGTCCAGGCATTTATGTGTGATTAATATTTGCGATCTGCTTTTTTAAACGCAGGAATTGACTGTACACAAAAACCTACACCGTGCACTTTCCCCAGGAAGGTATACCTGTTGTTATTATCGGAGTGCGAGCGATTAAGCAGGAGCTTCTCCGCACCCTCGTCCTCGGCGTTGGAGGGAACTCCGTATTCTTTAGTTCAAGGCTGAAAATGTTTGAACACAGTAGATTATATGGAAGTATTCCTTTTCCCCGAGTGTGTGTAACGAGAGGATAACGCTAGTAAAGCAGTGAAGGATTCGAATATTTCATGCATATTGTCACGAATGACAAATGATGAGGCGTCCAATAAGTGAAGAAACTTAACGTTTAATGGGACTAAATTGTGTCCAAAACAAAATGGAGAGAGGCTAGCGTCGCAGGCGTTGATGTCGGCGAAACAGCAGCATAGAGCGCTGGGGCGAGACTTACTGCGGCCCGGCAAGCGGAGCCCCTTATACACGCGTGGGCTTCTGGAAGAATCGTCGTTAAAGTTTCGGCGCGTAGAACATTTGTACCTCGAACAATCAACAGGGTCCTCGAATTCACCATAACACTAAATTGCAAGAATAAATAAGGGACGCGTCCTTCCCAGGAATGGAACCCTGGCTCTTAGCGTGGGAGGCAAGCACGATAACCGTTCCGGCAACGGCCGCGCTGCCTACTCGGCCAGCTACGCGCGTGGCTTTACTCCCTCCTTTAAAAAGTGCATCGTCCCGATTCTACAAAAACAGCGCAAGGCAAATAAGAAGAACGGCAAACTAATAAGTCACTTAAAATACATAAGGTCCACTGTCCAATCAAGCGTAGTACGGCTTCAGGCGCACGACGTGGGCAACTTCAGGTCCTGGTCGGCGGCTTGATGATTGCCTGAAGCTGAGCAGGTTGGTTATCTGCCTATGTCGGGATATGCCAGCTGAACGAAGGAAGAAATATACAAAACAGAGAGAGAGTACACAAGGAACATTTACATGCACTCCGCTGGACTAACAACCATTTACTGAATAACATATTTTCCTTCGTCGACTTTCATTTAATGGATAACTTCTTTTCCTTCGTCGACTTTAATTATTGCCTAGATAAAATAATTGTCCCTCGTCTTCATCACATCTGTTTGAAAAACTTTGCAATCCCAGAGGTAACGTCTTCTGTTGGCTCATGCAGGCTAATTTACACAGGGGTGTCTCCTGCAAATACTTCTTTCTTTTGCATTTAGCGCACAATGGAGGCAGTGCTTACAAATTCTCACGTCTTCCCGTCAATGGCTAGGTATTCTAGGATTTCCCTTGCGATCTGTCTTTTTGTGTCTAGCCATGATGGAGATAAGCTTGCGAAAAAGGGAGCAACATTGGCATTCGCGATAATGCGCTGGAAGATGGCCCGCTGCTGCAATTGTGCGCACGGAGGCGGCGTCTTCTGGTGCGGTCATTGACACAGCGCCCAGTTTGTCCGATGTAACATTTCCCACGATGCAGCGGAATGTTGTAAACAACAGCGCTTTCACCTGGGGCGGGGCTATTGAGTCCTGTGTGCGGTGCCGCACGTGTTCTTTTCGTTGTTGTCGGCTTCACCATTAACCTTGCGGAACATGGCATATGCCTTATTGGGAGCTGAGAAAGCGACTTGCATTCCATGTCGGCCAGCGATTTTCTTCAGGCGATGTGTAACCCTTGGATATATGGCAACACAACTAGAGGTTTAGGAGGCTTCTTTTGGTGGTTGTGACAGTAGTCTCTCTTGGTTCGTCGTACTTGCGTTGCAGATGTTTTCATAAACAGGTACGAGGAGTGTGGCTCGTGCATCCGAAGTCTTGAAGCCTAGACATCTGTGTTTGGAAACTACGCTCGAGCTTATTGGGGAAAGATTTCTGTAGTGCCGCGACAAGAGATGTAGTAGCCAATTCTCGTTTAGCAGTTTTTGAATGTTCGGAATCACTCGGAAGAAATCCTTTACAGGATCTAGCTGTGATACATCCAGCATACGTGTGCGCTTGTTAACATTAGGGAGAGAGCGCTAGAATCCGAATACACCGGTTTACAGGAAGTTCATTGAGCACGCGCTCATAAAAGCACATTTTCTGTAGACGCCGTAAGCTATGTTTGTCATCGTATCCCATCAATGCGGAAAAGGCAATCCCGGGATACTTTTGCAAACAACAATAATTCTATCTAGATTATTTGTTTCTCAAAGGTAAACACATGGACGATAAAAATACTATTACGGCACGAAGATAGAATTTTAGAACTAAAATTACACACGTCAAACATCCTTCCAGCCAATTAGATATGTTAGCACGGTATAAGCGCGGGGCACAGCTTAGAGGCCTGTGCACCTCCACCCTCTGCAGCTAAATTGTATCTACCGGCGTAAATATTGTTAGGAAATACATGAATGTTCGTAAAATTTTCTTTAATCGTGTTTTGTTCAGGTTTTTTAGACATTATTAATGCAGTTGCCCTTTAAATCACGCGTGAAGCACAGGAGTGCGCTAAAGTTACCATTTGAGCCGCCAGTACAAGGCTGGCGATGCAAAACGTGGGTGATAAAATTTCACACGCCATTTCGCATCGTCAGTCTTGTCTTTCACCCGTTGTTGTACTTGTGCATTTTTTGGAGACAAAACAAAACTTCACGATAGTCTTCATCATCGGTTTGAGGATTCATAAAATGCATAAATCATTGACATGGCATATACTATTTTTGGCAGCTTGTTCTTTTCGAAAAAAAATCCAGACTGGAATATCAAGTGCAATACAAAGCCGAGTTGACATTCGATTAGAAATTTTTAGCTTAAAGAGAAACTCCTATCAAATTTCGATGTTCAGAAACAACGCAGTCCTACGTCATATCATCTGAAAAGCCTACACGTAGAATATTGCGATGACATTCCTCCTAAAAGTTTATTAAAGCGGCCAACGAAGTCGAAGCGGTTCGACGTTCACCAAAATCCGCCCAATCTACCGGGCGACGCGCGGCGCGCGGAGAAGCGCAGGCGGCGCAACTGTGTGGACACAGCCAAGTCTGCGTGGACACAACCAACTGCAGCGGAAGAAATGTTTTGTCTGTTTCTTACTTTTGAGGCGCGGAGCGTGAAGAAAGAGAAAAAAGGAGAGCGTGGGTCGCCAATGTGTTCGGTCAGCAACGCTGTCACGACGTCCGCCGCTTTCGTATGACATAGCCGACGTCTCCGCACCACGTGATGTCCGGTGGATGAGGAGCAGTATCAATGTTGCCTACCAGGTGCAAGGTTTCGGTTTCTCTTTGTGATTTTCGTTTAAACGAGATTTTTCGAAATTGGCAGGAGTCGCCCTTTAATACATTGCGTGCGGATTGAAATTCTGAACGCCGCATTTTGCAAATCACAGGTGTGGGAACAAATAAAAGCTTCTAATTTATCTCTTACATCACTTTCTGACTGAAATTATAGAAGCAGCATTTTGTAAATTATAGGAGCAAAAGAAGCGAAAAAACCTGATTTAGTCTTTAACTTATTATGCATTTTACAGATATTTTAAGCAACATGCCCAAACCACCACCTCAAGCTAGAATCTCTCAGCGACAAAATATCAGTGGCCTATCAATCGTGCATGAAGGAAGGTACGTATTTCGCATTAAAAATCTGAAGTATAAAAAAGCTAGAATTACAAAAAAGGCCGTTCAGTTAATGGCAGATATCTCTCTGCATATCCGCATGTTTTCATGAGATCGCATTTTACAAATTATTTGTCTCCTAATTCTAAAGGAGAGCTCCATTGCTAAACATGCACACATTTTAGTTTCTGGCTTTCATTAATACTATAATGAGATAAATTTCCAGATTCGTGCAAACCAGAGGAAGAAATAAGCTGGCTAGAAAATACCTTGAAGGAATTTGGCATCCCTAAATGGCCGATGATACCTGGTTCAAATGAAACTATTAACTGGAAAGAAATATACCGAAAAATAAGAGTTGGAGCAGATATGTCATTTATTTTTACCGTTAATCTCTTTCCTTATCTGTTTAACACATCGGAGCCAGCCATTTACGTAAGTAGCGTCCTAAATATCTCTCTTTGCTGTGTGATGTTAGCAAACTTCACCCAGATTTGAAAATATAAACTTATATTAGGTAAAGCAACAAAATAATTAACTGTCAGCTTCGTTGAAATAAAAAAAAACACTATTTAATAGAAAATATGTGAAACTACTAGGAGGTCTGGTAACACTGTGCGCGCAGTCATGTTGGAAGCGTCATGTTTGTTTCGGGCTCTTGGGATTTAGAAGGCAGTTGCTTTACCTCAGTGATTGAGATGCAGAAACTTTGTGATCAGCCAACCTAGACGAAGGATTAGGCCGGCTTTTTTTTTAATTTCTGGTGACACGCCATTTTAATTTCTTTTCTACGTGAAAGTGCGAGACGCCATATTCTTTAGCGGTAAAACAATATTTCGTTCCCCACTACTTAGCAAACTCAAACATGCGGCTCAATGTTGGTTATTTTCGGGGTGCTGTTACTGACGAAAGCTTGAATCGATGAAAATTTTTATTTTCCTTAAATAAACTGCACCCTGGGTAACATTTAGGAGGTGTTCCGAAGAGCTCAAATAAATTTTAGATAGCTTCGACCTGATGTAGAACACAAATCGCGGACGTCGCGCCGGATAACGAGTTGTTGTCCGATCCTGGAAGAAAGACAGCATTTCGGTACTGGTTTTGTACTGCGTGACTTTTTCATTCCTACTAATAAAAATTCCTTTGAGTAAACAAAATGTTCATCTCAACAACGAAACAAAGACGATAAAAGAGAGAGGGCCGCGAACTTTATTTAGCTTCACCGATCCACTCGGCACCTTCAGCGTCACGTCACTGTTGTGCTGAACCCGATATCGAAGTTCTAGCTTCTGGTGATGAACCAAATAAAGTCATGTAATCAAAATTTTTGTTCAACAAGACCGACAGTAAAATCCTCTTGTGGCTGACTTTAGAGCGAACAGGCAAGCCGTCCCGATCTGTTATGTTTTCCGTTCTGCATACACAGCATTCTAAATTTTTTCCTGCTTGGTTTTAGAAGTGTTGCTTCTACAAAACTGGTGTATGACCGATTTACACAACGGATGGATCCACGGACGGATTGATTACGTGACGACACGTGCGTGGATCGTCCGTCTCCCAATCGCATGCACACGAAGGAGAGGACGAGCAGACGACAGCGAGGATTTACTGAACTTATTCGCAACCCTACACTGCCGCAAAGTTCCAACATCACAGTGTCGTCATCGTTGTCCAATAACGAAATGGACGTTTACCGCTATGCTCACGCTGCCACCGCGAAAAGATTCACTGTGTGCCGCTGTTACGTACAGAGCAAGAAAGAACACCGTGATATACTCAGCGCTAATCGCCACTATCTTTACTAACCCAAGGCATGGAAGTGACACCAGCATGGTCCAGGTCGAGAAGGCTTCGGCGTAGAAGCGACGACGTCTTCGACTTGCAGAGGGGTGTTTGGAGAGGCCTTCATGCACTCCGTGCTTGCAAACAACACTCGGGTGCAGCACAGTAACAAAAAAGGACTTACTGGACGAAAAGTTGATTTGACGTGCATAAAAAGATCGCGGCATGCTAGACGAGTTGTGACGGAAGCTGCTTGAATCTTCACACGGACCAGGACCGGAATCTGCTTCGCATCAGCCAGGCAAAGTTTCTGCAGCTTCTTTTACTGGCGTACCAGGAATCGCGCGACAAGTTGAATTAGCGAAAACACAAAACGCAATGATGTGCTATTTTAGTTTTGTTTGCCAAAAAAAAAAAACGATGAGAAGGTTGTTTTATTGCCAGACTAAACGCATTTTAAGTCAATCACCCGCCACATATCCGCGAGTGAAAAACGCGCCTCGACTATTTCAGTCTGAGCGTCGGCGGACCAGGAGCGGATCGCGTGAATCGGATATTTATGGGTAACATGGTACACGACCAGCTGACAAAAATCGCGATTCGGTCCTTCGTGTGAATCTGCCTTTACCGACGTCAAGTCAACTGTATTGGAATCACTTCTACAGATTGTTTTCTAGCTGTCCTAAGAAATGTTTTTATTTTATTTTATTAAAGGTAATTAAGTAAAGGACTTGTGTTTCTTGCACTTGCCTTACATTGTTAAAAATACACGTCTTGAATTATGGTTGTGGGTATAGATTTGTAAAGCTGTAGCTTCTTCCTGCTTCGCTTTCATATGCTTGTTCTCGTGCACATAAGGTCATTTGTTGTCGCATCAAGCGAAAAGCAATCTGACTATAACATGCACAAAGAAAGAAAACTAATTCAGAAGTTTAATTTGATAAAAACTTTGGAAAATCGAGACAAATACTTTTGTTTTACGGGCATATTAAAAACATTTAAAGCTAACGCATTTTAAAAATTTGGGAGCCAGCACCCGCCGATGAGCACGAGCAGAACTAAGATCGCAAGCCGATTCTGTCAATCCTCTCAAAAGAGTTTGTTCTGAAGGCTTTAAAGGGATACTACAACGAAATTTTGGCGCTCATTTTTTGGTATATATGTGTTCAAAGGAGCAGTATCACATCGAACATACCAATATCTTGTTAAAAAAGTATCGAAAAGGAATTTTAAAACGAATTAAACGATTAGCAAAGAGCACCTGGTGGATGTCGCTAACGTCTCGTTTGTAATGCCTGTCTAGGAACTTTGACAGCTAGTGACGGTGAGTGTCTCGCCTCCGGCCACGACGAGAGAAGAGGAGAAGGAGGAACTCCCATCTTCTCGAGAATGCCTTTTGTGGGTCCCAGAAGTAGCTATTGTCCCCCTACAAGATTATAGAAGATTAACCCGTCACTCAAAATTCGTACAAAAGCAGCCGCTTCGGTGGCTGGAACGACTAGGCCATCCTCTCAACGTCAGCCTCGCCGTAGCTTTGCTCGTTTCGAGACGAACTACGTCACGATTGCGTTGGATGTCACATGCTCTCCGCTGGCTGTTCTCCAAGCGCTTGCCAGAGTGGGCCGTTTATAACGAAAAATACAGCCACCAGGATCAAAATACAAACGTGCAATTGTCATTTACGGATATTGTGGATCATATTCAACCTACTTTTGAACACGACGGGAATATTTCAAATTTCGTTGAAGTATCCCTTTAATGCGACAGTAATACATAAGTCAAACGGGCACATGGAAAACCTTCAGGACGAACTCATTCGAAGAATCGGGGGATTAGCTCGTGATTCTGCGCTTATCGGCGTGCGCTGGTTCGCCGATGCTTTAAAGGGATGCTGAACCGAAATGTGAATTCCACAAAACACGCGGCAAAAGCGGTGCAACGGGATGCTACAAACACCAAAACATCACTCATACAGCAATATCTCGAACGGATGACCGTATTTTTCAAGAAAAGGAGGCGAATTTTACAGGTTTGTTGACGTCATGTTTTTCCGCGAAGGAGAGGGAACGGCCTCGCGTCTTCTCCGCCTCGCCGCCATGAGGTAGCGAAGCGAAGAGAGGAGGAAACTAGGTATCTTGACGTCACGCGCCTCGTCGGCCTTGTTCAATGTCGACCTCTTTTTCTCAAAATACGGCCGTCCATTCGAGATATCACCTTACGAGTAGTGTTGTAGGGATTCTAGCGTCCCCCCTACATCTGCTGCATTGTTTTTTCTGAAATCCAAATTTCGGTTCATCATCCCTTTAAAAGAGTTCGTTCTGAACTGCCACCCGTCATACACCTGACCCAGGTATAAGACAGGCGACCATGTCGTTTAATACCAAAATCTGTGGTGCAACAAAAAAAATCTTTTTCCCGAAGGAACAGGCAGAGAAGTGGACGTTCCTTCTGTGTCTGTTACTAAACGGTTTTTTTCCTTTCCTGCATCAGTGTCAGGTGTTAAGCGACATGATAGCTTACACCAGCTCGCCTGCGCCTTTAGAGTTTTTTTCAATAAGACGGGTGTCAGTCCAGTAGATGTAAATAGCCCCGCATCATGCGAGACTTACCAGTTTCTTCGCCGTATATATCGCTGATTTTGTATTGTCAAAAAGCTGCGTAAAAGTAACAAACAAATAAAATAAAAAACTGAACCTTGTTTACATGTGTGTCATGTTCCCGTTGTTTCAACAGGAGAACGCAACACACTTTTGCATGGAGCAGCCGCTTATTTACATATGTCCTTCGCAGGCCCGGCCGCTATTTTCAATTTCTCGCCGCTACCAAAATAGCGGACGTAGTTCTCGCCGCGGCCGTAGATGGGGCTGTGCCTTTCGCACACCTTTTATTGGGTGTAATTCTCACACGGTTGCATCTCTTGCAAAAGTATTAGTGTTTAATCTTTTGCTTCAGCAAGTACTTTTAAGAGAACAGCTGTTTTATGAAGGAAATGTTACCCACAATGTTGGGTTTCGTTGTTTTTCATATATTTCAGATTGAACTTGCAAAGTTTGTGCCCTCTTTGGACCAAATTTACAACGCGGGATATAGAAATGACAGCGCTGTGGAAGCCTATAAAAATTTCCATCAAGCAAACCGTGATTTTGTTCTCGGAAGAGGAAGACATTAATATAACGACAAAGATTGCTCAAGATATATTTGACTTCGAAGTAAATTTAACAAAGGTAGCGTTCGTTTTTATATATTTTTAAGGATTGCGCAAGTATCCCATGATATAAATATTTAGCATATACATATAAAACTAAGATTATCCTTTGCGTAAATATATATGGATATGTTCAATTAACATATGATGCCATATAACACCATATCCAAGATTATATACGCTTGGTATGATTCATATAAGTTTCATCTGTTTACTAAGCAAATATTAAGCCTAAGTATTTCTTTTTAATAAAATGAAAGATGTTTACAACCCCCTGTAACGCCGAATTGGAGCGCAGCTCTTGAGGAGAAGGAGGGAAGGGTACAGAAGAAGTGTTTAACCCTCCCTCCCTCCTCCCCTCCTCCTCCTCCACTTCTCCTTCAAGCTCCTCCCCCCCCTCGTGCCCCTCCTCCCTCCCCTCGTCCCGCTCTTCCTCCTCTTCCCCTTCTTCCCCTCCTCCCCCCTCCTTCACTTCCTCCCTCCCTCCCTGTCTCTCCTCCTCCTTCCCCGCGCGGTGCATTATGAGACATTTCCCATATGCACCACGCGGTTACGCCGATTAACGACGCTGACGGCGACGCCGTCGTCGTGAAACGGGCACCTAAGAGCTGCGCTCTAAAATGTATGTTTAGAAGAATTTTGAAGAATAATAAAGGTGGTCGTTTCGCCTCTGATGAACCAACAATTATCGTCCGTGCTCTGCATTCGACCGTGATTTTGAGTTAACGCTTCTCTGTCAACGTAACCGCGAGTGGCTCGCCTCTGTAAGAAATATCATAATACCGCTTGATTTCATCATCTGATTTAAACTCTTTATGCGAATGAAGTCCATTATGAAACAGAATAAGCCTGCACACTAAACCTCTTCACAACTATATAGTGTAAAAAGTGCGTAGTCTGGAATTAACACTTTGCTACACCCTTAAACCATATTTACCCGCTTTTCGAATATGTATAGATGTAACAAGAAAGTAATGCCATTTACACACTTCCTAGACCTTTCCTGCACCCTGCAGGAAGAAGAAATCGTGTAGAGCGGGTGTATGTCTTCTTTATTACACCTTTCACTCAGACCGTGTAGAAAATGTGTAACGGTGACACTTTGGAATACATTAATGATTTATTACTCATCTTTTTTATCGTGTTAGCCAAACTTGGTCATAATCGTCTCACATTCATACGTATAGATGTCATTAGAGCTATTTCCCATTTAATAGCGTTCCGCGGTTACGCTCAAGGTTCAAGGATGGTGGCAATTAATCCTTCAGCACCCTACAAACCTTCACAGCAACGTCGGCATGCCAAAATGCGTATCAAACTGCGCTAATCAGTGCTAGGCGTCGTTCCTGAACAGCCGCCTCCTACTGTAGCCGTTTCTGCCCCAGAACAGGTATATCTCCCACGGCGGCTCGTAGTATTGCGCCGATATTAACGTCAAATAGGAAAGATTGTGCCTTGTACCATAATAATCCAGCCGATATCTGTGAAGTATTGGATGGGTCGCGCCCACGCCCTTCTGGCAAGGTAAAGGCCGCCGTTTTTCGGTGAGTTTGGGAAGTGGCGTTTGTGAATCGGCTATGCTGGTTGGGTATAAGGATTTTCGACAATCCTAAAACTAAGGTAAAAAAATGGAATCTGTTTACATTTTAGTTTGAGAAGGACAAACAAAGCAAGCAGAGGGAGCTTAGCTGCATCGTCTATATTCCTTCGACCTCGCCTTTTGTTAAGCCACCCCACCTATTTTGTCTCTTCGTGTGGCTGTGGGCGAGCGGGACAACCGCTTCGAGCAAATCAGAGGGGCGGAGAGAAACACGTGACCGCTCCCCATGGGAGAAAAAAGTGTTTAGGCGGAAATCTGTCACGCGGCTCACTCTGACGCGCTGATGGGCTCACTGGGGTCGTATACTCTTTGCCGCATGTCAAGTTGTGGCGATGGATAGGGGGCAACGTGAATCCGCGGTTATTGAAATGCGCTCTTCTGTGTTCTCATTTTCGTGCGTTGCAGTTACGCAATTGTTTTTCGTCGTGAACAGCAGTAGTAATCCATACAAACTTCTAGATAATAGCCGCTTTCTTCGTATTGCGTTTTGTTTGTTGGACGCGTTTCGGCAAAGAACTGCTCATTCGCGACAACGAGAGTTTTTAATGTGGAAGACCTTCTTCAGAACCGTACATTCACTCTTGAGAAAAAGGTATGGATAGTCCTCCCTAAGGGAGGAAACGGTCTTGTAACCTTTGTTCCTTTAGAAAGAGAGAAACCTTCGTCCCTGAAGCAGGGGAGCAAATAGTTCCTCCATCGCCTGCATCTCATTGTGGCGGCCCTGAATCGAGCAAATCGAGGCTCAATAAGGCTTAACGAAGAAACTACGTCTTTTGTGCGGGACGAAAGGAGCAGCAAATAAAGGCGTAACACGAGCTTTCCGCGAACTGTGTTTATTTCCGAAGCCAGGTTCCCGCCGCAGGTACAGAAACTTGCATTTCGAAAGCAGTTACTCAGTCTTCTTGTCGTCAGCCCTGCGATGTTAAACGGAGACAACCGATACCCAGTTACTTCGCGCACTTTACGTCTTACCTTTGCTGTTCCTCGAGTCACAATTATTTCGCCAACCGCACATCAAGGAGGAATGGCAAACCAATACCGCAAGACCAAAAGCCTCTCTCAAAAGAACAAACTCGAAGCCACTGTTTAACGCGTAGCGTAAAAGAAAGTTAAATCGCTTGCCACCAGATGACAGGGTCAAGCAGAGTAATTACAAGTAGCTAAGCTTAACGAAAAGATGGTCAAAGTGCAGGCGAGCTGGTGTAGATCATACATAGTGGAACCTGAGACTGAGGTATGCAAGGAAAACTTCGAGGACGAGAAAAGAGGACTAGACACCGTCTCAAACGCAGCTAAAGATTTTTATTCCGTGCCCTCCTTATATATACATCCTCGATGTCGCCAAACTTCCCATAAACCGCAAAGACCTCAATAGGGTTCACTTTGACACAATAGTACAGACAATTGAAACCTCACAGCAACCAGGGATCACTTCGGTCACAAGCCATCCAACTGAGAACAACAGGGGCACTCAAAGAAACAAAACCACGAAACCGAAAAAAAGATAAGGACGTCATTCTTTCCTCGCTCTACTAATCCACAGATCACTCAAAAGGGTTCACATTCACCACAATTGCACCGAGCTCACAGATCTACAGTACACTCCGGTCACAAACCATTCAACTGAAAACAACAAAGGCCTTCCAGCGAAACGAAATCAGCAACCGGACATCCACTAACGATAAGAAAGGCAATCTTTCCTCCCTCGCTTAACATAAAGAAAAGACGTCATTTTTTCCTCGTTCTACTAATCCACAGATAAAAAAATCATGCATCCATTTCATGGATCAGGCATTAAAAAGGCAATACGAGAGGTCGGAGTATGCGGGGTATGAAGAAGCGTTCGTAAGTAGACAGCTGGCGATTGAGGTCAGTGGCAAGAAAGTGGTAAGGAATGTAAGGAACCGTACCGCAGTTGTTCCTTACTTCCATGAGATATCCCACAATTTAAAGGCTTGTGCCAGACGGTTTGGAATAGATGTAATATTCTCTTCGGATTTCAAATTGAGTAGGTTGACACCTTTCCAGAAGGCAGAGGCGGAATGTCCGAAAAAACATCATGAGAGATCGGTTCCGTGTGACAATGGCGTTGTTTACGAAATACCTCTAGAGTGCGGGTTTAAGTATGTAGGCCAGACGTCAAGGTGCCTCAATGATAGACTTACGGAGCATAAGCGCAACGTTAAGAACAACGCACCAAACTCAGAAATTGCTAAACATTTACAGGAGTGCAATAATTGTGAAGCAAAGTGGTCGGAAACAGAAGTGTTACACAGGGAAAGGAATGACGTAAAACGGGTAGTCAGAGAGACGATCCGGATAAAAGCGTCAGGAAACTGCATTAGTCAGCCATCCATGGTCCTCACGGATGAATCAAAGGCGTTTCTCAAGATTTAACCGTTTGTTTTTTGTGTAGACGTGTTTCCTTCAGCTTGTTTTTTTTTTTTGTATGTTAAGCGAGGGAGGAAAGATTGCCTTTCTTATCGTTAGTGGATGTCCGGTTGCTGATTTCGTTTCGCTGGAAGGCCTTTGTTGTTTTCAGTTGAATGGTTTGTGACCGGAGTGTACTGTAGATCTGTGAGCTCGGTGCAATTGTGGTGAATGTGAACCCTTTTGAGTGATCTGTGGATTAGTAGAGCGAGGAAGAATGACGTCCTTATCTTTTTTTTCGGTTTCGTGGTTTTGTTTCTTTGAGTGCCCCTGTTGTTCTCAGTTGGATGGCTTGTGACCGAAGTGATCCCTGGTTGCTGTGAGGTTTCAATTGTCTGTACTATTGTGTCAAAGTGAACCCTATTGAGGTCTTTGCGGTTTATGGGAAGTTTGGCGACATCGAGGATGTATATATAAGGAGGGCACGGAATAAAAATCTTTAGCTGCGTTTGAGACGGTGTCTAGTCCTCTTTTCTCGTCCTCGAAGTTTTCCTTGCATACCTCAGTCTCAGGTTCCACTATGTATGATATAGCTAAGCTAGTTGGCGCTAGGTACCGCCCAATTCATGTTCTGCAAAAAATATTTTTATTTCCTAAGGCTATCCTTGGGCTTTGGGATCGTCTACTATACACACATGTACACACATTACGCATACTACAAGCTTCAGGAGAACATACATTGAAGACATACGCACACATGGCACATACAAACGTCAATACAACGGCACACTAACACGAACTTTTTTTTCTTTATTGGTCACAACGATGCAGCACAAAGTGCTATGTCAAGACAACACACTTGCCCAGCACTTGTGGGCGTTCTAAAGTTCTTTCATATTCTTAATCTCGTCAAACAGGTGCGCCCAGTCAGGTGCAGTATCTGCACTCCTGCACATCACAGATTGAACCTCCATAACAACCTCAATGAAGTGTTTCTGCACAGATTTGATTTTGGAATCAGCATGTCGAAATTCCATACGCGTCTTCCAAACGCTAAACAAACCAAGCACCATGAACTGGTCATACGGGACCGTGTCACTCTTTTCGACTGGCAGGTATCGAATAGTTTCGTAGGTCAAATCCAAATCTTTCTTGATGTGTTCTTTGCAAGATGTCCCAGAAGAACACCGCGTCCCAACAATACAGGAAAACATGTTCGATGGTTTCAGAAGTCTTACATAGAAGACAATTCACACCCCAAGGAACGAAGATTCCCTTTTCCTCTAGCCACGGTTTGACTGGTAGTGTGCCGCTGTGCAACTTAAAAAGAAGGACTTAACAGCAGGTGGGACGCACATCTTCTTCACCCGACAAAGCACATCTTGTCCGGGGCATTGGCTGTATAGCGAGCGATACAGCGGTGCTGGAAACAACATTTGAACCAGGTCGCGGCTTAGCCGCTTCTTTGTGACACTTCCCAGATACTCCATTGAAAAGCGTGCTTGCAAAAACACTGTTGCCTCTATCACTTCTTTCAAGTATCCCGTTAGTGCTGGAGGCTCGGTACAATCACTGGTTACTAACATTGATGTCAGGGCGTTCGCCAGTCTCATCTGGATTACAGTGCGCAAGAAAGGGTGATTCTGATCACGCAGAAAGAAGAAGCGTGAAACAATCTTTCTGACAAAAAGGTGCGTGAGGCCCAGACCTCCGTACTTTACTCTCCGAAAGAGGTTGTCCCTTTTCATCCTTTCCCAACTCGATTTCCAGATAAAAGTGGCGAACACCCTGTGAAATCTCTGTATGTTCATGCGTGCGCACGCAAGGACCTGCAACACATACCATAATTTAGCTGCCAGGAAAACATTGCACACTGTGGCTCGTGCGAATATAGAGATGTTTCGATTGGCCCAAGTGTTAGCCTTAGTTTTTAACTCTTTCGATACTTCGGTCCAGTACGGTGTGCTATTCCGGTAGTACTGCATAGGCACCCCGAGATACGTACATGGTGTAGGTTTCCAGCATATACCGGCAAAGTACTGAGGTTTTAAAGTCCAGCTACCATGCCACAGCCCACAACATTTCCCCCAGTTGATTTGGGCTCCCGTGGCTTTACAAAATTCATTCGTTAACGCAACAGTCTCCATTACACTCTTTTCATCACTACAGAAAACGGCGACATCATCGGCATACGCCGACACTTTAATTTCAACTTCGTTTAACCTTGGCCCTCTAATGTACTTGCTGGCCGCCACTCTTAAACAGAAAGGTTCTATATACAGTGAAAACAATAAGGGTGAGAGGGGACATCCCTGTCGCACTGATGATAGGACAGCTATGCTTTTGGAAACACGACTATTTAACACAAGCCTAGTGACACATCCCTTGTATGCCATGGCTACCCCTCTTGAGATAACATTTCCTACATTAACGTGCGTTAAAATACGCGCCAGTACGTCATGTCGAACTCGGTCGAAAGCCTTCTCGAAGTCGAGTTGAATCATGGCCACATGGCCTCCTCCCACGGTTTCCAAAACGCTTCTCGCGATATGAATGTTGGTTTGAATGGACCTTCCTTTTATTCCACATGTCTGGTGGTCTCCAATAAGGGTGCAAATTATACTTTGAAGTCTACGCGTGAGGATCTTTGTAAAAATTTTATAATCGATATTGCACAATGTAATAGGTCTATACCCGGTGATCTTAAGTTTTTCGCGACGTCGTCGGACTTCGGTAATAAAATGGTGTGGGCTTCCCCAAACGAACGCGGTAGTTGTTGACTGTCATACGCCTCACAGAAAATACGTAACAATAATGGGCTAAGATCATTTTTAAATTTCTGATAGAACTCGGCACAAAGGCCGTCTGGCCCCGGCGTTTTTTGGCGTGCCAACGACTCTATCGCCTGAACCACCTCCCCTTCAGTTATGTCCTCTTCCAACCAAGTCTTGATGTCCTCATCAAGTTTAGGCATAAGCTCTATAAATTCGTTTAATTTTGAAAATCCCGGCGGAATGGCCTTTTCTCCAAAGAGTTGTTCGTAGTACTCGACGAAAGCTCCTTCAATTATTCCTTTATCGTTGGTGATCGCCCCGTTGTATTCTATTTCAACGATTTCTTTAGATAAAGCGTATTTCTTTTCGTCAGCTAGAGCTCGCTTGGTAGGCTGCTCCCCCAACAAAACCTTTTCTGACCGTGAGCGTACCACAGCCCCCTATATTTTTCCAGATATAGCTTGTCGAGCTCCGCTCTTATATGCCGAATGTCCTCACTACACGTGCCGGGATTCGTGCCCTCTACACGGCACAGTGCCTCCAAATTTTCTTTTAATTGTCTTTCTTGGGCTCGACTTTGGAAAGTAATGTTACTTGCTCTTTCTATTGCAGCTAACTTAACGTCTTCCTTAAAGCCCTCCCAGACTTCACTCAGGGCGGTCTGCCTTTCGCTCAACGTGCGTAGCAACTCACTTACGGTTTCGACGAACTGTTCGTCGTCTAGGAGCGTTCGGTTTAGTTTCCAAAGTTGCCAGTTAAATCTCGACGGCTTCCTTTCTTTCCTTCCAATCCTGACACTTACAAGACAGTGGTCCGTGAAAGAAATTGGCTGAACGCGATAGCAATGCGCGTGCCTCAAAGCTTCGACTGATATGTAAATGCGATCTAATCGGGCGTGTGACGTGTTTTGAAAGTGGGTATACCTCAATGTATTCCTTGATGCGCACAGGGAACCTACATCCTCGAGCCCACACGAGTCGATAATGTCTTTTAAAACGCTTGGGCTGCTCTCACTGTGCGTCGTCGGCGCGGATCGATCTTGTTCATCACAAACACAATTAAAATCTCCCATCAAAACGACTACTCGATCGACTTCAACGTAACTGCGCAAAAAGTTGAAAAAGAAAACCCTCTCCCTCGCGTTATTCGGTGCGTACACACATATCAAACGCCATTCTACTCCAGACAACGTAAAATCGCAAGAAATAAAACGCCCGCACTCATCCGTAACTACTTTCAGATTCGTGTATCTTACGGACTGTTTTAGGAAAAGGAAACACCCCGCCGAGTAGCCGACAGCGTGACTCACGGCTATTTCGTATCTACCCAGATAAGAACTCAGCATTCTGGAAATGCTTTCATCCTCCCCCATTTTCGTTTCTTGCAACGCAAGGAAATCCGGCTGCTCATCTGCTAACAGACGTTGCAGCTGGTACTGCTTCCGTCTCAAATTCAAACCCCGAACATTTAAAGTGGCAAAAGTGAGCACCATTCTAATTGCGTTGCAATGGACCCAGTCACGAAATGAAGGTTACAGTAGAATACAAATGGGAAGCATACGAAATGGAACTAAGAAACCAAAAACAAAACAAAACAAAAAAAACGCCAGCGATACCGCCTTATGGTACGTTTACACTTGCGGATCCGCCAGCGAATCCGCCCAGCTTTTGCCGCTGGGGCGAAACGCTGGGCGGAAAACGCGGCGGAGAGCCGTTTAGGTCCGGGACCTATTTCTGCCGCCGAACGAGGCGTTTCGCTGACCGGATGTGACATTCTTGCGCAGCGCGTCGCTGCCTACGTCACGACTTCCGGGAGCAGCAGCGCCCGGGAGATGCGGCCGAGGTGGGAACTCTCGCGCCTTCTCGTCATATTTGACGGGATATTACGAGAATAGCTGCCGCAGCCGGCGCCGCCGCCGCCGCTCGAGGGAAATAGATGTAAACGCAACCCGCTCGTCGCCGCCGCCGCCGGGAGCGGATCCGCTCCCGCGGCAGCGGATTTCTTCTCAGATGTAAACGTACCATTAAGCGCGAAACACATGCGCGTCAAAACTGTCCGGTCCGGCGTGCGAACTGTCGGGAAGATGGCTGCTCCGAATCGCCGCACCGGACGGTTCGCGACACATGGGCTACGTTTACATGGATGCGACTGCAGCGCATCGGATCCAGTTAACGAATCGAATCGGTCCATGTAAACAACTCGGATCGGATCGGATCGGATCCGATCCGATCCGCTGGGACGGGGTGGTTTGAGTTGGTCAATCCGAATCGAGACTCTCCATGTATACGCTAGCGGATCGAATCGAGTGCTCGAGCGAGGGATTACGGGAGCTTTGCTCCCGTAATCCCTCTCTTTCTGAAGGCAAACCGGACACCTGGAAACAATCTGAAGGTCACGAGGTTCGCGTTGTGATCCTTCGACAAGAGGTGCCGCTATTGGTCGATCCGAATCCATGTAAACGTAGTGGTTGAAGTGGATCCGATTCGCAAACTGGATCCGATGCGCTGCTGTCGCATCCATGTAAACGTAGCCATGGTTTCCGACGCGTCGTTGCGTCGCTCCGTTCAACTCCGCCCAGCTTCGGGTATCCCTCTACCGAATGGATGGATGAATGCTAATGGCTGTATTTATAACGGCAGGCAGCTCGCGCCACCTAGCCTAGAAAACTAAGATACTTCCCTCGCCCTTCTTGGTTTTTCTGACTTTAAAACAAACATAATATTTTTATTACAGTCTATTAAAGTGTGCGTGTGTAAAGATTTTCCGTGAGGTTACTTTTCTGCTCAACATCCCTTAATCGCAATGGACCGCAGCGGACCTTAGGAGACATCCCAGCGAAGCGAGCACTGCGTACAAATCACGTGACTACGCACACCGCGCATTGCTGCGTCTCTTGGGAAGTTCACGTGACACTCACACGGCTATTGGAATGGCTCGTAGCGTCCGCTGCTGTCCATCGTAAGGTGAAACGGAGTGCATTCGGGTTTCGACGGCCTCGATCGGTCCCAGAGGGCCGGCTTGCTATGGCGCGCGAGATCAGCAGCTTGTTTTGTGCGCGCGGGAAAACTCGATGGCGTCCATCTCCTTCACAACGACGACCGCGTGACGCACTGCGCACCGCCACATATGTGTGTAGGCGTTGTAAAATGCGGGGAGATCCGCTTCCCCGAACTGCCCGAACCACGAAGCGCCTCCGCGTCCGGTCGGTCCGAAAGTCAGGTGACAACTGAGCTTCGCGCCATCCGTGCTGCTATTGGCTGCGGCCGTCCGAAAATCGGACAGCCGTGCGGCGATATTCTAGCAAGTTGGACGCACGCCGTCGCCGGACGGAGGCCACGTCCGACGCTCCGGTGCGACGAAAACCCTCGCCCTCGAACGTCGTTCCGGCGGTTCGCACGTCGGATCGGACAGTTTGGACGCGCATGTGTCTCGCGCTTTACTTGTGGTTATCGACACAATTCAGGCGCCGGAGACGCACATCGCTTCACTGCGGGTCCTTTGTTTCGTGGCATTCAGATGGCACACGAGGGGCCGCGTGGAGCCTGCCTTTTTAGGATGCGGAGGATCTCTTGCTCGGGTCTACGTCCCGCGGCGTCGTAGTCTGCACTCACATTACGCATGCGCAACTCTCCTCCTTCCCTCTCTCCAACAGCTGCGCGTTATTCTCTCCGCTCTCTCTCTCTCTCTGCCAGCTGCGTGCATCCGCGTGCGTTCGCTTCTACCAACGTTACTAGAACTCTCAGTTGGGAAACTCACCGCTGAAACCTGGGCCGCTGGCGTCCACCGAGACCGAGCTAAATGCGACAACAGCGCCACTCTGTATCATTTGTCTTAACTGTGGTCGCCTTGCGCTTTTAGAAAGCATGTTTTTGCGTAAAAACTCACGGAAAAACTCTTTTTGCAGTAACTTTTATTGGAGTTTAGTACAAAATGGGGGCGCGTGTTGTTTTCTAAAATCTTTAGTTCGCAAGGTTTTGCAGTATAATTAATATTGTTTTTATACAACCCTGCCTCAGCGGGGATTTCAGGTAGGGCGTCCTGAGTTAGGCGCATATTAACCACGGTAGTGAACCGCGGCGCGTCCGCTTGGGAGTCGAGGGCGGTACCTCGAAGCCCCTTCCGCAGTATCTGTTCTGGCCCGAAAATGGCCGATTACAACGAAAGTGGAAGTCACGTGCAGTTTCTGGACTGGCCGCTGCGGGAAAGAGTGGCGGCGTTGGGATCGCCATTAGCTCGCTTCTCGTGGACGGATCGGTGCCACATTTTCAGAGCAGTCACTATGGTAGTTTCCCAACTGTGTGGTTCTAGTAGCGTTGGCTTCTACTCACACCGGGCGCGCATGCGCAACTCTCCTCCTCTAGTCTCCTCTCCTTCAAGTGTGAACATAAGCAGCGGTAGCGCGCTCCGCGCGTTCCCCGGAGGAGTAAAACAATGATAGTTTTGGGCGCGCGGGTCGCAGCGCCACGCCAGGTCTATCTAGTGGGGTGGGCTTTCCCCGCAACTCTGCGGCTGTCGTGTGCTAGCGTTTCTCGGCCGCTCGCGTCCGCCGCAGCCCAAATCCGGCCGGCCAAAAGAAATCAGTCAAGAAGGGAATAAATTAATTACGATCCGCGATGCTCCGCATCACCCCATGGTTCCCCTCGGGAAGATGGTGTAATTTTTTTGGCTGTCACCACTTCCCACCTCTGTTGCATCATCTCCTGAAGTCCTGCCGTCTGTCCGTCAGTCGTCGCCTCCAGGGGTCGTTTAGCTGAGGCGCTTCTGGCTTCCATGTCGCCTTCGGTGTCCTTTGGTGGGTGTTCTTCGCTGGCTTCCGGGTTTCGACGGGAGCGCTCGTCCTCTCCCTCGGTTACTTGAAGGGCTGGACGGTTTGCTGGCCCGCAGCTCACTAGTCCCGGGACGTTAGCGGTAACCAGGGAGGACCCCACCTCGGACGGGGCCTTGGGACCCTGCGTGGACGCGGCTTGCGCCGGAGACCGGGAGTTCTCCGTGTCCCCAGCTGCCGCCGCTTCGGCTTCCTCCTGGTCCATGAGGTGTTCCATGGTGTAGTCTTCAGCCGCGTTGGCCACGGCGGCATACGTCTTTCTGCAGTCTTCTTTTGTGTGTCCGTGGCGTCTACAGCTGTCGCATCGGGGCACACGACATTCCTTGCGAGTTTGGCCGGTTCGTCGGCACCGGAGGCAAAGCGGGGCTCTACCAGGTGCCAAAACCAGTGCCATGCATCCGGGCGGTCGGAGCGTATGCGGCAGCCGCTCTAGTGGTCAGGATTAGCCTCGCCACCCTCGTGGTTGAATGAACTCCTTCGAGACCCTTGACGCGACACGTCTCCCTGGCTATTTCCTCGACTTTGCCATAGGCCTCCATTGCTGTCTTCACGGGTTCGTCAGGCACGCGAAAGGGTATCCAATGGAGTTTCAACCTCACCTCGGTCTTGTCGGGGTCGATGATGAGGCATCGCCTTCCCTTGGCTTCGAAGGTCCCCGTGGCCACCAACTTTTGTTTGGCGGCCAAGGACTTGAGCGTAACCATCCACACGTGATTCATTTGGTAGGAACCACATGCGGCGATTTCTCCTAGTACCCCGGCTTTTTCCAGGCCAGCCTTGAAATCTTCGATTCAGTAGGGGCGTGCAGCGATGTCCGCATGAAGAAAAGCAGGGCTTAAAGTCTAGACCCCTGTTGGTAACGTAGGCAAGATAATCTTAGAGCCCTCGATGCTTCTGTCAGCAATAAAACCTCGGCTATCAGTAGCCGTTGATACAGCTCCGGCGGAGCTCATGTTGATACTTCCGTTCACTTCGGAAGCTAGTAGACGAATCCGGCACACTATAACCCGAACACTACACCCTACCTCTGCGTTTCCGTCTTTTATTCTGGTCGTTTTGAACAAAAGGAACTTTTCCGTGACTCCCTAAGCAATAAACTATATTCCCAGCATGTTAATTTTTCCCAGCAATGTCACACCCCCGAGAGTATCTTGAATGGCTTAGGGGATGAATCTCTCATTAAAAAGTAAACGCTCGTTCATGCCGCAATTATTTGAAAGCCAATAAATCAATCCGCTCCAAAGCGGCTCGAAGCCATGAGTTTGTTTCCCCGCATGGCACGTCGTAGCCTGTATTTCTATTGTAGTGTTTGTTTTTTTCTATTTGTGCTGTTCGCGCACGGCTTCAATTGCCATCTTGAATTAATCTCTGTAGAGCAGATATTCGCTCAGCTGGAAGTGATGCTTCACGGGCAGAGAAATCGCTTTTCGATCAACTTGAATGTAGTCAAAGCCGCGTCTTGCGGCAGGTGTTAAGTGAACGCAGCTACGCCGTGGCCAGCTCGAAAACTTCTAGCGCTCATCACAGCGCGGCGCTTGGAGGGCAGTTTCTCCGGGAACTGTATATTTAACCAGCATAACAAGGGTAGCTTTTCTTTTTTTTTCGATTTGACCTGCTATTTTTTTTTTGAATGCTGAAATTCCACATTGTAGACATACGTGCTTTCCGTCATAATTTCGTACTTTTCAGTCCTTTCCACAAAGCGCAATCGCTTTTTGGGAGGAGACAACCGACAGTCACATTGGCCACAGTACGATAGGAGCTTACTGTTCAGACTAACGTTCCAAAATGACAATTCGCACGTCGACCGATTGCACATAATCCCTCAAGTGGTCTTAAACTCTTTAATGTAAAGCGGAATGTCACCCTGCGACACCCCGCCCCCTCCGGATCACGGCCTGACCAGCGGCATCAGTGCCGGACAGTTTACGTCATCTCATCTTGTTGTTGCACCACTGATACGCGAACACACGGTCACATCGGCAATAGTTCCAGTCTTCTGTTCACTACGCACAACACTGCCATCACGATGTTGCTGCTATGTTGCTGACATGCAGAAATACAGAACCAGGTTGAACGCCGGTTGGCAATCGGCACGGGAAAACAGAACCGAACTCAGCACGGAAGGCACCCAGGCAGCCGGCAGGAAAACCTGCCTGCCTTGGACGCAGTTCGTGCGATTTCCATAACGTCGAAAACGTCGACACGGTTCCGCCTGGTTCCGCTACTGTAGTTCCGCGTGGGTGCACCGCAATCCAGAGACGGCCATCTTACCCAGTGTACGTAGCGCTGCTGGTACTGTTCCGGAACTTCGCTGTTTCTAGCGGCTTCGATTGCTCGTTTGATAAAATTAGTGATAAAAACATCGATGCAACCTAAATTTTCTGCACGTTTGGACTAGAAGACGGAATTAGCGGCGGCCATCACTGCCGCTGAAGCTCATTCAACTCATTAAAATTTATTAAGCAGCGTGCGCGACGTGCTCGAAAACGAAACCGAAAGAAGATGAGTCGGAGGGCGAAAGCTTTGTCCCGTCTGGAGAAGGAGAAAGACGTCTCGTTCCTCCCTTCTTCTCGTGTCCGCTTGGGGGCGCGTCAGTAGAAAAGGGGAAGGCGTGCCGTTGCTACTTTTTTCCGCCATTTCTTCTTAGAGTGTTCGGCCGAGACTGGAGCCGGTTTTCGGCCGACACTGCCACGATACTGGCCAAGTACGGCCGCGCTGCTTCGGCGACTCGTTTGGGTAATTTATTTGCTCAGTCATTTCATTGGTTCCCGGGCCACAGTGTACACCTCGACAAAAAAGTGTACTGCGGTAATTACGCGTTTATGAGAAGGTGTAGTGAGGTTTCGTACCTTTCTAAAAATGTGTACCGCAGTATCACACCTTTTAATAAAAGTGTTAAAAAAATCAAACTTTTTTTTTAAGTGTTAGGTTTACACCTTTTTTTATTAGGTGTATCGCTACACTTATTAAGATGTTCGCTATGGAACACCCCATCCACCCAAAGGAGTGAAAATGTTTTGCGTGTGTAGTAACGTCTGTGGCTTCTACAACCGTGTAATTTATTGAACTGATTGTTACATACAATGTTGGCATCCGTCCTGGCCCCTGCTCCCGAGTCTTCTTGTCTAGAGTAGGCATGTGCGTGGGCCAGAGCTCACGCACAAGCGGCCCTTGCATGGGCGTCTTCGTATTCCTCCTCTTCCGTCACGTTCTCGCAGCGCATCTCTCCGTCTGGGGAAGGGAGAACGGTGGACCGCAAACTGCATGACGGGTGTCGGCTCCTACCGCGAACGGAGAGGGAGGGGGAATGGGGGGTCTTCTGAGAACGCCGTCCTCGGGACGTTTTGACGAGTATCGAGAATCACGCGGCAGTTGTTGCAGCTGTCGACCGCAAAACCACGAGGATTCTAACTGAAAAATAAAACAGTTCGGCTGCAGTTATGCGGGGAGACTTTTTACCCCAAAACTGGTTTCGTTAAGAATTTCTAACAAGCCCACGAATTGAACATCAAATTCATGAATTTTATTATTTCAGTAATTGGTCTGGCGCCCCCTCTAACATGGTTAATTTTGTTTTAGTTAAAAATCCAGAAATGATAGCGGGAAGCTGAGCCAGTGAGGAAATAAATTACGTCGTTTTTTTAAAGAGTAGTGATTTCACAAGTACACTCTAAAAACCCATATGACGCCCCAGGACTTCAGTTCGACCAACTGCGCGCTGACGTCGACCCGACGATACCAACATTCACGAGGGGTTTGATAGCCGAGTGGTACCACTTATTAAAATAGCTAATGTACGTGTTACTCACTAAAAAAAAAAAAAAAGTAATCGGGTTTTCTTGGCTTTACTTCAAACTCTCAATGTTTTTTTCTTCTGTAGTTTTCGATACCTAGTTTCGCTCATTTACGAGGTATATGCTACCGTTTCTCAAGCCCCTCGCAAAAGTTGCAGCCGTCTGCTCGACGTCAGCGCCCTGTACGTCGAACTGAGGTTTTGGGGTGTCGCATATGGGACAAGGGGTGTTAAAATATACCCTCTTTTTCTGATAGTGTACAAACCGGAAAACTCAGTAATCTTTGGAAATTTCGTCTCAAATACAATATATGCAAGATTTTAATATATGTTCAAAGGTCGACGTGTTTGACGACACTGACATTGGCGTTTTAGTCAAATACTTTAAGCTTCAGACATATCTGAAGCGGCAGTGGTCTCGTCCAGGTACAAGTAAATGACTGACCTGTATGTTCAGAAAAAAGAAATACAGTAGATTTCCCTTGACTAATATACGAAAGAGAATCTGCTGTGTTTGGTTTTATCCCATTCTTGGGATCTTTTGTGAAATTTTGTTTAGGGAGGAGAGATCCGTAGACTTATGTCACGTGCAAATAATCATTTAAACCCTCATCTCGGCTGCTTTGTATTCTTGAGCTGTCGACCTCTCTCAGTTCAATCGTCATTAACATTATCGAAAAATGTAGCGCTTTCGTGTTTAAAAAATAAATAACGAAGTAAGCATATATAAATATGTACCACTGCCTTCAAAATAAATACTATACTTTGTTTCATCTTGTGCTAAAGCTGCAGTGGAAGGCTAATAGCTGTGACAGGCCACTGGCAAGGCGTTCTTAGGCATCCCAGAGTAGGCGTCAAAGACTTTGATAGTAAAAGGAGCATGCTCTTTACCCTTAAAGTAATGTTCCTGTTTTGTACAAGTGATACAATATTTATGTTCTAACGAAGCTACCAACAACGTGATATTTAATAAATTAATACAGTATGTCGCATGTTTGGAGCCATTACGCTTCTCTTACGCAACGCGGTCGTTGCAAACACGTTAGTTTAATCAACACTCATCACTCATAGCACTAGACGCGATGTGATGTACTGCGAAAACAATTTTTTTTTTCGAGATGCAAGTTTTTTTTTTATTTAGATGTTATTATGTACAAACTAAAACTAAATTAGATATTTATTCGAAGTAATATTGTGAACCTAAATGGCCTTGCTGTTTGTTTAAAAAAGTCCCTGACAAATGTAACTCCGCTCTTACTTTGGCAGGCGCGTCTCCGCCAGCTGCTCCTGTTTCATTCACCCGCCCGCTTCCAGACAGTCTTTCCAAAAACAAAATCAACACTTGAAGAGAAGCGCGGCACATCGTGCTAAACGTACCACAAACGTCGTTCTCACCCCTGCGAGCGACTCGTATAAAGAGCGATCGTCCAAAGAACGTCTGAGCTATAGTGAATGTTGAAGAAAAATGCAACTGGAAGCATATCTGTTGTCGCCGGCACAAATACGTTTATTTATCAGTGCCTTACGCCTTTTTGGCGTTGTGAAGAGACGAAGACAGCTTCGCTCCGCCGCACGTGGCTCGTCAGTCACTAGAAACATCTCCCTGTTGTTTGTTCTACAGTAGCTAGTAGTCGGCATCGGCACTTGAAATCCGACACACGAGCCCTGGCCTGGGAGTGCATGGCGAGAGCATTTCGCATGGCGTCAGGCTGGAGCCGACGTTCCATCGTCCAGGCCTACCTGTTTCGGCTTGACGGAGAAGTCTCCAGTTTTCTGTATGGCACAAGAAGGGAAGCGATGAGGATCCTGCGGAGCCTGGTTGCACTCGACCATCCCACCGATCCCACTCATAATATGGAGACGCCACAGCTGCACTTCAGGCTTGGTACATGAGAGGTTTCAGCCACGAATATTGAAGAAACTCGAACTTGTGTGGTAAACTGTGCGAACTACAGGAAGTCAGAATTTACTCGTATCTAGCATACAAAAAGGTTTCATCCGTGCTGCGTCCACGCCGGACTTCCAACCAGGGTCATTTTAACTTGCGCACTGATACATACCCGACGAGCTAAGTGACGTCACTTTCAAAGCGGCAGTTGACATGCTGTGGAGGTCTCCTAGCCTTCCGCTGCGTTTTATCACAAGATGAAACGAATATAGCTAAACGTTTTTAAACTGCCTAGACTTTTTTCTTCTATCAAATACATCGAGTGCCGTCATTCTTGTTCACCCAAAAAGGGTATAATATTTTTTGTTGCCCAGTCTCCTTGCACGAGTAGATAAACTTTACTTTGTCCTTTGCCTTATTTATTGTACAACAAGACTTTGAGATCAATGAGGCTGACGTTGGGTTTAGGTATATGAAAGCGTCATTTGGTTATGGTCGTTTTGGTGGTATTTTTTCGATCCGTTTTGACAAAGTTAGGCTAAATAAAGCGGAATTTACCTTACAACGATAAAATTGTTGCTTACTCGTACTCATTTTGCAAGAACGCGAAAACGAAAATATTCGAGGAAATTACGATCGAACTAACCATCACAGCCGCTAGAAAAATTGGGTTTGGGAAGTCAGGTTCCGTTGTACATTTTCAAAAGCACCATCACCGCAACCGGTGTTCTATTTTTAATATTAGCGTTGTGTCATATAAGGCAGCAACATAAAGTGAAAAACATTTATTTTATTTTATTGCGTGCTAGTGCCTCCTTGAAAAAATTCGCAGTGTTTATTTATGGACGTTTTATGCAACTACAAGACGATTTATATATTTATATGTTTTATATGTAATATAAGGTTTTAATGGCGTTTTATATAATTATAAAGCTTTATATTTATAATTGTGAGCTGAAGCTCTCGCGGACAGTTGGTATTTGGAAAACGTTTGCAACTTGCCACAGCACGTTATAACTAACGGAACTGTTTGTCAGCCGAAAACAAAGCTCCACATTACAGTCACCTTCAAAGAACCTTCTTT